>JABXWE010069574.1:0-12997 GCA_014611495.1 Limonius californicus | reverse complement strand
TGAAAATAATTCTGTCACTGTACTACATAATGGTAAGTAGGTGTACCAAATTTCAAAGAAATATCTTTAGATTTGTGGATATTGCAATAAAAAGAAAAAATAAAAAATTGAACTTTAAGGCCCTATAATTTCTTAAGGAAGGGTATACTATGTTTAATCGGTTTATATTAACTTAAAGAATCTTTGACTAAACGCTGGCCCATTCTTTCTGAGACACCCTGTATAGTTTACATTATACTACTATAGGAAAAAAGTTTCGCTACAGAAATGTTTGAGAACCGCTGCATTAGAGAGAGCAGAGAAAACTCTAAAACTTTTGAAAGTCATCTTAACAACGAAACATTTGTTTCGAATACTGCAGTAAACATTTCAATTTTGGGCATTCCAATGATTTCGAATTTATGCAAAAAAAATTAACAATATTGTAGACCTGTCTTAAATATATTGTATAGATAAGAAATTTTCTTCAACCCGCCCAGTGCATCACGTTTTAAATTAAATTACCAGATCTTCATGTAGCCCTCTACACAAACAGTTTGGGATTTCTTGCAATACGCTACTACACAATGAAGTTAGAAACAGTGACGCATGTAGCAGCTATGATCAGATGGTGCATGGAATGTTGTTGATATATTTGTGGCAATGTTTCTTGCTCTGAGTTTTCTAGACTATTTTTTTTCGGAACGGTGTAAGAAATTTCTATTGTCTTTTTAGTTCACTTTTCTAGGTTAAATCCGCATAATCATGGTGTGGAAACAGCCTTTGACTATCATTTTGAATTGAAGTTGGAATTACCGGAGAAATGAAGGTTAGGTAGTTATTTCTTGTACTTCTAGTAATAGTCAACGCCACTAGACGAAACCGATGAAGCTACAAGGTTTGCTGCTGTATCCAGTACTTGTAACACATGCATGACTATGAGATACAATTACTAAAGTTTTCATTGTAGCCAACCATCGATTTGTATGCTTCTTTCTTATCGAATATGTGAACCGTGGAAAACGTATTGACGAAGAAAAGGCAAAGCATTTTTTATCACTAAGTTTATTTGTAGCTTAGGACATGATTATGAACGTACCAGGAAATGTAGCAGATCTTGGAACATTTCTCTACGTGGATTCTGAACACATGCTATCTAAAAAAAACATTGGTTCAGCTACTAGCTGAAGATTATTTACAGTTTAAGCAATCAAAAACCACCTCTAGTATGGAATTGCAATACATGATTCAGTTACAAAGACCTACATTCTACAAGAAATAACTTATTGCAGTTTATTCTTGATTTAAATCACTGTGTACTGTTTCGCTGTGATTAATAAAATTACCTGTGAGAAAAATTTAATATAATATGCTTATGTATGTCCCTGAAAATTGAGTTTTATGTGTATATTAATTGCCTAGGCTTTCATGTGTACAAATGATAAAATTGAGAATTTTCATTGTAAGAGTATTAATATAAAAATAAGTGAAATCTCTCACAAATAAACAGTGAGGACTAGAAAATGTTCATTTTAGGGAGCTATTTGTTATGTTATTAATTAACAAACCGATATTAAAAATGAATGTGTCAAATTAAAAGCGAACAGAAGGGTATTTAATAAGACGATATTAATTGAGGGAAGTTTTACTATATTAATATGACTTAATGCAACATTTGCAGTGAGGTTGTATTGTATATTAGACCTCTGCTATGTTATAAAATGTGTTTTATGGAAGCCTATTATATCAATCTTTTTTATATGTATGTAATTGGTACAGTTTTATGCCTTAAGTTTTCTTCATTGAGTAAATACTTAACATACACTAGGGAAATGTGAGTAAACCTAAGTTGTAATAGCTCGGTTTCTGTTATGTATGAAATCTAATCGTGCTTTAAATTTTAAGCTATCCTACTTGCACATTAAATATATTGATTTTCTATTGTTGCTCTGCCTACACAAGACAACTGCAGACGCAAAGCTACATTCAAAGAAGGTTCGAAGGTAGTATTGACATGTCAAAACAAATGGACATTGGTTTTCACAATATGCAATAAATATTTAGTTTTTGAATAACTTATTTTGAGGATCATTGTAATCGGCTCATGCTGATGCATATACCTACTGTGAACAATATCAGTTTAGTTCCATACTTTTTTTTCTAAAATTGATTTTAAACTAAATACCCAAATATATTTCACTTTTGTGATTCTAAATGCAGTGGGTTGTTCAGCTTTTAATTTTCTTTCTAAATATGTACTAAAAATATAGGTTTTGATCACTAGAAGTGCAAAAGTAAAAGGTGGTTCTGTATTTTATAAGCAAAATCTTTAATTTTGGTTAAATTCAAAATGGTGTATTAAGCAAAATTTTTTAATGTCTTTTTTTGGTTGTAAGGATAATTACTTTTACAGTTCCAGATAGGGGAATAGTAAGCCTATTAATTTAAGGTACAGAAGTAATACAATACTATTTAGTTGTTTCAGCATATATTTAATGTTATAAATAAACTATTCTATTTATTTTCCACATAGTTTGAAAACAAATTATTTAATGGGTCACCGTCAAGAGAGTCAAAAGAACTTACTGTCACAAATAAGTAAGCGTATAGTCTATAGTTTTTCATAAATGTTTAGTTAGATTACAGTTATTTCTACACAATTTATTACCATTTTTATGAAGTTTTGAACTGCTCACCTATTGGTAGAAAGACTAGAAATATGTTCTCTTGAACGAATTGTTTTTATTACTTATTGTTATTCTTGGCCCTTGTTGCAACAATCATTATGTATTCTTTACCTATTTAAGTCTTGTGGACAGTGCTAAATGTTTTAAGGTTTGGAATAAATTTCAATAGCAAGGCAAACGTTTAATTGCGTAAAGCAATAAATTCCTTCCTCCTTTGACAGTCTAAAAATAATTAAATTTAAGTAGAGGGAAGGTAGCAAAAGATCAATTAAGCTACACTCTTCGACGTGTTTAAATTGGGTTTTTTCTGACAATTTATCAAATAAATAATTTATATTAAATTACAATACCTTGCTTTAAAACACCAATTTAAAAGCTTTTACCACAGGAACAGATTTAATTTAGTCAAGTTAGCACCATATAGAATACCTTATATTATATTCCCTGATTAAGGCTGAAATACGACCATTTCTTTTAAAATCTGATGTGCTATGTAATTGTAAGTTAACTTACTATGATATATGCAGCAAAAGTTTAAAATTATTTATAATAAATAAACATGTAAATGGGAGGGTACCTATATGATCTGCATTCAGTTCGCCGCAAAAAGCTTTCTATACTTAAGGATTATTTAGATATTTATTTTTAACAGCAACACGTACTCTTTTTTAATTGTTAATATAATTTTTAACAGAAATGGTTTTTTAAAGTTTTAGTGCTCTGACCATTCTGAAGATGTAAGCTTCAATGTCTTGTGAAATATTAGTTGTATGGTGTTGCAAACAGCAAACGGTCATATCAATGGTGTCCTGACAATATCTCCTATGTGGAAATCTGTCATTTTACATGAAATACAAAAACCTGTTGTTTTTTATACTGATCTTGCCAGTAGGGTCTAAAACATTTTTATTAATTATAAATACAACACATTTTAGCATAAACATCACTTTTTTTGTTAATGGCCATCAAAAAGTACATAGACGAGATATTGATATTTATTTTGTTGCAGGTAGGTGGTTTTGCATTTTTAGGTGAGTTGTCTAAATGTTGCACCAGAAAAATTTGAGTCAGATAGGCCGAATTATAAACACTATTATAAGTTAAAAAATAGATCATTTTATTTTATTTTTTTCGTATAGCATGTATTTTTGTAAGATATCTACATCATGTATCACAGAAAAATTTAGTAATACATTTACAAGAATGTCATTTCTATTTTGATAGATGCAGCCATCTGAAAATAATACAGCCGGTAACTTTTGACTGACATAGAATTTTTCTAAATGCTCTAGTATGATAGAAGTAAAAGTAGAAGCTTGAAGATCTGAATCTGCTTCCATGAACCAATAGACTTCATGAAAAGCCAAATTATACACGGTGAAATTGCAGCAATATAGCTTTGTCTAAAAACAATTGCACTAGCATTTACATTAAGGCTCACAAATTCTTAGTTAGGGTGTACAATGGGCCATACGGCCTAAGTGCATAGAGATGCTTGGAAAACCGCGTCCTAGATCTCGCTCTTTCAAAGCAAGCAAGGCTCACTTTGACATGTTGCAGATCCATCGTTAGAGTAACACGGCTATTTGCTTCTGAATTAATTTTATTTATTTCTTTTTCATCACGAGCTCATCATTTTAGCAATGCCTACACTTCATTGTTCAATCGACACATTGCCTACATTATATGCAGCATACTTTGATCTCTTTTGATAAATAGAAATATTTTTTCTTGCAGCTTCTTAGTAAAAACCTGTCTGGATAAAGGTGTTTGCTCGTGGTCTTGGCAATAATTTTTATAGTGATTCAGAACATCCTCAATTAATACAAACATTGGTTATAAATATAAGTTAGAGGTATTTTGGATAATGGAATGGTAGTCGTGATAGTTTATCTACAAATGCATGTAAAAGCTAGAAGTCTAGAATTCTGTCAGATATAGACAATTTTCTTTCAGAACGTAAAAACTTATTGAAGAATAGTTATAGGTGTTTTGGTTTACTTACGATTGTACGGTAAAAGACCCTGTCACCAATGTATTAAGAATCATAGTGAGGCAGACAATTTGTTTTTCTGTCACTACTTTTAATGGGAAAAGTTTAGTGAATTCTATCTTCACGGCTTGCATTTCCTTCAGAAGTCTTACTTTGGTGTTAACCTTTGACTCATATGATTTCCAAGTGGAGGTAGTGGGAATAATGCATGGTGCAATTCTTGAACGATAGATCAAGAACCAACGTAATGGTATCTACAGTGGCAGCAGAGCTACTTTGCTAGCCCCGGGTAGTTGCAAAATTACCTCAGGAATGGTACTGAAGTGCCGTGAAGCTCTCGACGGTATCTCAAAAGGTAATGTCATTTCTCTTGTAGGTATGGGTGAAAGGACATGGCGGAAACTGCGACAATAAGGAGGCTGATGAGATTGCGAGACTGGTCTCCGAACAACCTATTTCGGGACCAGAACCCGTTATGCCTATATGCTTGACGGCATTAAGATTTATACTATACCAAGAAACTCCAAAAAACTCCACACGAAGATGGGTAAACACCGAAAGTTGTCGTCATGCAAGGCCTGCTATTACTGCACCTTCGCCAAAACAGCCAAATTTTGTGTGCAACTGTCCTGAAAGAACTTGCGACTAGTTGTAGGTATCTTATCTGGACACTGCAGCCTAAATTAACACATGCATAGGATGGCACTGGCGGACAGACAAACTGTCGAGGATGCAACGGGGATAACGAGACGGCAGAACACGTCCTCTGTCACTGCCCAGCTCTCACAACAATCAGAGGATCCATGTTGGCAGACTTTTGGTCTGATATGGTCGAAATCAGCAACACCCCAGTTGTGGATGTCCTCAAGTACATCCAAATGAATGGATGGCTTGGGTGATGCCCAAATTGGGGAGCTGCTGGGGAGGCAGTAAAATGGGCCCACCTTTGTGGCCTAAGTGTAGGTGAGGTAACTCACTCTCCCAAAATTTACATTGACAATGACGATGACTTATATGATGCTATAAAATTTCTAATCCCAACTTGTCTCAGACCAAAAGCTTTTTGTTTCTGTTCTTTTTTCAAGTGTTTGGGATTGTTAACGATCTTCTCTTGGTTTCGTTTTCTTCATCATCCCATTCAATTTTAATAGTATCAGTCGGGAAATGTATAGCTGCATTGTCATTGCACTTGGATTATCATGTTCCGGTTTGGTTTAAGGCTTGATTTAGCAGCAAGGCAAAGTTACAATATAGGTGATTTTAAATTACAAATGACAAGACTATAGTAACAGTACAAAACTGGTTCGCATGTTGGATGTATACAGTGACCTTTTGAAATATATGATAAATGACTAAAAATTGATATTTGAAGAAGTACATATTTTATAGCGGTTAATATAAAAGATGGGGTCTATGCTATAAACATCACATAAACAAAAATTTTACATAATTCTCGCTTTAGCAACATAATTTGAATTGTTAGGAAACCATACACGTATCGACCTATTTTTTAAATTGTTTTAGAAAATGTAATTTTTCTACAATCGATATCCAAAGTAGGCATTTGCGCTCGTATTTGACAACGCAAACGTCATCTTTTTCGATGAATGTCACTTTGTCGCTTATAAGCGACTAAATAAAAAAAACGCTCGCTCTCCCAATTATTAACTATAAATCAAATATGCATTGCTCAGAGTATCCAGTGTCAACAAGTAAATGACATCTTCCATTTGAGTGAAAAATTTCCTAAATAATAATCGTATGTGAGCGTGAAGCAGCAAAAATGGAAGAAGAAAATGATTGTAGTGATTTTTCATGTACACCACCTGAAATTGCAAGCGCCGCTAAAGTCGCGACTTTAAACCTATTGCCAGAAAAGTCGCGGGGGAAGTATGAAAAGCAGTACGAACTCTTCATCACATGGTGTAATTCAAGGAAAGTTAGAAGGTACACTGAAAACGTAATGATGGCTTACTTTAGCGAAAAAGCTAAAACTATGAATTCTGCTACACTTTGGTCGGTGTACTCAATACTACGATCTGTATTAACTGTAAGAAACAATATTGACATCAGCCAATATACGAAGTTAATCGCATACCTAAAACGCCAATCTGTAGGATACAAACCAAAAAAATCAAGAACTTTCACCAAAGAAGAATTGTTCAAATTCCTCTATGAAGCGCCAGATGAAATATTTTTAATGAAAAAGGTAAATAACACTACTCATTACTCTGTAAATATTAATAAGCTATTTTATTGACAGGTAGTATTAATTATGGGAGTTTTCGGTGCATGTAGACGAGATGAACTTGTGAAAATGACCATAGAAGACATTGAAGACAAAGATTCGCTATTAATAGTAAAAATTCCTGACTCAAAAACAAGAAAAAGTCGTGTCTTTACTGTTACTAATAGTGAAGAACTTGATTTTTTATCATTCTACAGAAGGTATGTTGCGTTGAGACCATCAGATTACGACACCCCATATCGTCTATTTCTACGATATTGTAACGGAAAATGCTCTAAACAAGTGGTGGGAATGAATATAATTGGAAAAATACCCTGTGAAATCGCCCAGTATTTGAATTTATCAGATTATAAATTATATACAGGTCACAGTTTTCGTCGCACGTCAGCTACTCTTCTAATTAATGGAGGAGGTGATATCATCCAACTGAAACGTCATGGAGGTTGGAAAAGTTCTTCTACAGCCGAGGGATACATTGAAGAAAGCATTAATAATAAAATTGAAACGGCACAGAAAATCTTGGGTAAAGGTGAATCATCTAAAGTGCAAATTGTTGAATCAGTAACAATGGCGGAACATACAATTTCAAACTCATCTAGACTTTCTTCATCGTCTGGAATTGTCATAAAAAATTGTAAGAACTGTACTTTTAATTTTCATTCCTCAAATTAAATAAATTTTTGGAAATATGTGAACTCTCGATTGTAGAAAAAATCTTTTGTGTAATTCGAGCGCAAATTCATTGTCGATTTCAAGAGATTGCCGCGCTCCTTCGTCGCGCGGCAACTGTCTCTTTCAATCGACAATATATCATTTTGCGCTCTTAATACACAAATAGCTATTTTTTACCGGCCGACAAAGACTTTTTTTACGGGTCATGATCTTGAATGAAATTAGCTTTTATTAGATAATTCGAACGTTATTTATCTTTAATTTTGGTAATTTTTCACAGTTTTCGAATGATTATTTGGCTCGGCTGCGCCTCGCCAAATAATATTCATTCTCATAAAAAAAGTCCTAGTTCACGGCCTTGTTCCATAAATAACTATTAACGCATCTGCGTTTTTTATACCCGATGTTATTCTTGCCTTGATTTCTTTACTAGGTTCTACTTTCCTGGCTACTACTGTACCTAAATATATAAAAGATTCCACCTCCCCGAAATTGTATTCTATGTTTGCATTTATCTTAATTTTCAGTGATTTGTCCTGTTGATGTGGTTGGTCTTTCCATGTCAAATATTTCGTTTTTTTCTTCCGTTTGCCTCAAGTCCCGTGCCTTTAGCACTTAGCATTAGCCTCTTCACAACTGCCTGTATTTCTTTTGTTGATCTTGTCGCAATTGTCAGATCATCAGCGAACGCTAGGCACTGGTGTCGTCGTTGGTAGATTGTCCCATCTCTATTTATATCTAGTTGGTGTATTGTACATTCCAGCGATAAATTAAATAGGGTAGCTGATAATGGGTAACCTTGCCTCAAATCTCTTTCGACCATGAATGCTCTTGTCAACCTTTCGTTTACTTTAACCTTGTTTTCCGTTTTTTGTAGGATCATTCCTATTAGGTTGACTAGTTTTGGAGGTATTTCCTATTTATCTAACACTAGGTATAATTTGGATCTCCGTAGGCTAATGTAGGCTTGTTTAAAATCTATAAATAATAAATCTGTATCTAATTTTAATTCGTGACACGAAGCATGGATTTCTTTTAGCGTATATATCTGATCTACTACTGATCTTCTCCTCCGGAATCCGCTTCGATATTCACCTATGATCCTTCCTGCGTGTTTCTCCAATCTGTTCTTTATGCACGTGGTTAATATTTTGTATAGAACATTCAAGATCACACACAATCCTCTTTACTTCCTTTTTTAAGTATGGGACATATGTAAGCTAGATTCCATGTCTTTGGCACATCTTCCTTATTCCATATTTCTAGGATCATTTCTCTATGCAAGTTTTCACCGCCGTATTTGATTGCCTCGGCTTGGATTCCATCTGGACCTCCACATCTATTGTTCTTAAATTTTTTATTATATTTGCTATTTCGTCCAAATCTGGGGTATTTTTTTCGTCGTTAACAATATTTTGACTTATTTTCTGATGACTTTCAGCATTTTCATTTTCTTGGTCTTTGTTTAGTAATTCCTCAAAATACTTAGCCCATCTTTTGTTTACTTCTTCTTGTGCCCCTAGTAATTTTTGCATTCCTATCCCTGCAGAATATTGTCTTTGAACGATAGCCCGTCTCGATTTTTAAGCCCTTGGTGGAAGTCCCTAATTTCTTTGTTGTTGTACCTTTCTTCTATTTTCCTCGAGAAGTTCGATTTGGAGTTTACGTTTTCTCGCCTACACACTTTTTTGTACCTCCTCCTCTTTTCTTCATAATTTCTTTTACATGTTTCTGTTTTCTGTATCAACAGTTTTTTTCTTGCCGTTTCTCTTTCCTTAATTATATGTTCACACTCTTCGTTAAACCAGTCTCCTGTATTTCTTATCGGCTTGTTCGTTTCCTACCTTTTTTATGCATTCTTCAATTTTTACGTTTGCTTCTACATCTCTCTGGTCCTTTGCTTTCTCTAGTACTTCGTTTATTCTTTTGTTGTAATTTTCTTCTGTAGTCTTGTCCTGTAGTTGTAACCTCGGTTATGTAATTGTTTGTAGATTTTTCTGGGATGAGCGGGTTGGTATTACTTGTTGCATTTTTATTCCAAGGTCCTCTGTTCGATCTTATGTCCGTAATACTTATCTCGTTTCAGGTTGCTATTAGCACGTGATTGATTTGGTTAATAGTATTCCCATCAAGGCTCCTCCGAGTTCCTTTATGAATGGTTTTGTACTGGAAATGATTTTCATATTTTTGTCCATAGCGAAATCAATTAGCATTGTACCGTTCTCGTTCGTTTCCCCGTGTAAACTATGTTTTCCGATTGTTGGAAAATGTGACATTTCTTTCCCCATATTAGCATTACAATCGCCTAGTATCATTTTGTAGTCTGTTTGTATCTGCGTATATCAAAAGACAGTAATTCTGGTTAATGTATAAACAGAGCAAGATTCAAACAAGAATTTGAAACCGTTTAAGCAGTTCAACAACACTTTTCTTAATAATCGTTACAGGAGGTACTGGTTTATGAATATATTCCTTCAACTTCAACTGACTACACGGAAGAAATTTTGAATACAGCAGTTCGATGCAAAAACTACGGCTCCTATGTTTTAGGATTTCGGATATCATTTGCTACATACGATAACAAAATCCGGGGATACCCGGTTGAGTTTGTTAGAATATTTTAATTCGTTGGAAGAATGGAAGAAGAACGCTGGGCAAAATGGGCAAAAGATGAAAGACCTAACACAAGGAGGCCCTCTGGTAGACCACCTAAAAGATGGCACGAAAGTAGGACCTGCATATGTCAAGAGGTTTACTAAAACAGAAAAAACAAGACAAAGTCTTAAAGCAAAGAAGAGGAAGAAGAAGAAGAAGAAGAAGAAGAAGAAGAAGAAGAGAAAGAAGAAGCAGAAGAAGAAGAAGAAGAAGAAGAAGAAGAAAATATTTTAAAAGTATCATCAAGGAAAATTTACCAGGAAATGTGAGCAGAGGTGTCTTGATTCTGGACTACAGCACTCCTGTTCGTAAGTTACAGAAATCAATGAATGGTGTAAGAAACGGTGGCTTTCAAAAATTAAATCATCTGCTTAACAGGTCAGATATGACTTCTAGTGATTATTTGTGTGCGTATTGCATAGAGAATCGTACCGTACGGAAAATGCTTGACAAGTTATATTTTTCTAAATTTCGTATCCCAAATGAGACGAATTACAAAAGTAGGTTATCTTATTGTTATTGGCTATTTTAAGTCTCTTTCAGCAAAATAGATTAACTTTTATCTTAAAAATAAAAATAAAAATAAAGAAAATCATAAATTCAAGGTGTAAGATATGATCTGAAAGGTCTTCCTATTAAAAAGCTGTAGTTATTAAGCTTGGTTCGGCCAATATACAATTTTTGTAATTCGCCTGAATGTTAGACCTGTTTCAGCTTAAAAAAAGTTCAACACTTTATGGTATGGTGTATTTTAAAGATACTACAATAATCGCTACAGCTTCGTAGTATACAAGGTTGTTCCTTCTTAAAAGGCGTTGACACAGCTTAATACATTTGTAACGAAACAATTGAAATTATTGAACCTTTTATAGTACAAACTGGGTCATAGTTACTATCCGTTAATTAAATATTTTACTGTAGCAATTAACAGTTTTTACTAATATAAACTATTAATATTTACCAACAAGAGGACCTATTGGTGCCACCATACTGTAGTAAAAATTAATAAGTGAAAAATACATAAATATAAATGGCAACGGCTAGTTTAATTCAGTAAATATTCACAGTTGCCTCTATCCACTTCCACACATTTTTTAATTTACTTACAAGCAATCATCGGACTAAAAGTGTAATTTACGTACACGCATCGATTATTCTAATTTATAATCACGTTTATTTACAACCAGACTCCGGTATACTAATTTTTTGAATTGTTTCTCGAAAACAAGTCTAGTGAAGCGTTATTGCAACTTTTTGGTAGCCATGATTGCACAGCTTCTCTTCCCATCCCATTTCTCCAAGTGCGGCATTGAAGTAATTGCTATCAATCGAACTGTAGTGAACAAGGACTTCCATTTTGCTGGTACCGCAGGTTTCTTTGCCTATTAAATTCCACATCTTCCAACTACCCAGGTAAAATGCTTTATATAGAAGGTTGTTTAGTTCAATATTTATGGAAGAAGTATGGTCCAATAGTATGATTATGCCACACCAAACATTATAGGAAGAACTCTTTGAAAATGGGTAAAATTTAATAAGTTTTTATTTTCTTGTGGGTAATGGTTAGAGTTGTGGCTATTCATTTCATAAATCTTCTCTGGGGGTCATTTTCATGTACTTGGTGCACGCAAATGCCGCGATAGGGTTATAATATATTTGCTTTCATAATTCATCTAAAACTAAAGTTCCACTAATACCCACATGTGTGTTTGGATCTTTTTTTACCATGTATTTGCGAGCTTCAACTACACAGTCTTCGTTGTTCATGCGATTACTGGGTATTGCGCCGTGAGAGGTTGACATTTTGGACAAATTGGTTGCGGTATTTTTTGTAGAATTTATGAATGCGCTAATTTGTTGTAAATCTGGAAAGAATAACGGCTTCTGTTTTGCATAAGTTGGGCAAGTGACTTCAAGGTTTCGTAGATGCCTTACTAATTTGTAGTTTTCTGTCTGTGACGCTCCATCGTTCTTGCCATTTACTCATAATGCAGGTCTTCCAGTATAACTTAAGTTCGGATGGGAACAATTTTTCTACAAGGATGAAGTTTGGGCAAGCTATTGTTTCCCGATCAACCCAGTCAGCGGCTTCATTTCCGCGCATCCCAACGCGGTATGGAACCCAAGAGCAGGTGATTTATTTACCTGAATTAGCCGCTGTAAATATTTGTACTATTTTTGAAACTCATTTGTTGACGAAATTGCTGTCTTGTATGCTTCAACTGAACTTAAGGAGTCTGTTATGATTAGGAACGAGTTGTCGGTGCTATCAGTGGTTATTGGATACCAAAGATTTCGCCGGTAAATGCACTATTTGCTCCAGCTAATTTAAATAACCTTTTCATGTTCGGTCCCACTACAGCGGATCCCACTGGTGTTTCATCTGTGGATTTGTCTCTGATTTTGGGTACATTGTCGTGTCTGTGTTGACCACAGGGATCTTGAGTGACCACGGGGGTGTTTTTGGTGGTACACATATGGTTGCATTTATAGACGAGAGGATTTATTTTGTTCTAATCTGTAATTGAGGTGCTTCCTTTATTTGGTATTTGTGTGGTTTTGATCTGGTTTGGAGAGGTAGGAGTAGTTCAGGTTGATGAGGTTTGGCGTAATCGTACATCTGTAACTCAAAGACATACATATGTTGCCTTGAAATGGGACTGGTACAATAAGTTCCAATCCCGATTCTTAGGGCAGTATGGTGAAAAGCATCTAACGTTTTAAGATGTTTTTATTAACTGATTCGTATATTACGCAACCATA
>JABXWE010069540.1:0-12566 GCA_014611495.1 Limonius californicus | reverse complement strand
AACGCTTTTCCAAAAACGTGTAATTAAGCACGAAATGTAAACGTGCTGGTCACGACTCTTTCCAAAAGGCTATTGTTCAATTTTCCTGTTGGCACGTCTTTGCCATTGTTAGAAATCACGTTCTACTCACAAACTTGCAGGGAACAGAACGTTTAACAAATTAACTTCGCCTGTAGTGCATCGTTTGTTGTGTATTGGTTTCTACCTGCATTTTTTCTTTTTTGCTAAATATTCATATTTTATTAGAAAGAAACACCATAAATTTTTAATTTTAGTGTATTAAGATAGTTATGAGGAATAAAGAGTTATATCACCAATGTTGTCAAGGTTCCTTCCAATTCAAACTGATCAAATGATTTATTGCTGAAGCGCCTCCAGTTTCACAACCAATGTAAAAGTTGTTTTTCATTGTTTCCCTCTTACTGCATTTACTTTTTAAATTTAATATTTTCACTTAAACGAAATTATCTTAAATACCTTCATGGAAGCACGCCTTATTGCCAGGTTACTAGGTTAACAAGTAATCGAAATTTATTAGTTAGAAAGTTATTGATACTTTCAAAATTTATGTCGAAAATTAATGAACTTATATGAAATGTTTTCTGCAAAAATACTAGTATTTCTGTGATATTATAAGAGAACCGTCTACCTGTTAGTTGATGATGATGTGATTTACTAATACAAGTGGCATCTTCGTTACAGTATATTTACAACTAGTTGTCCAACAACAAAGACGTATAGCAGTTGCCAAAATACAAAGGTCTAATTAGTTAAAATCATGGGGATCTAGGTAGCTCTGCAATAAGACCCCTCGTCCAATCCATTTATTGCTATAGGATATAGATATTCTTTGATATTGATCGAAAAATGTGAAAGAGCCCCATCTTGCATAAACCACAAATGAACCCTACCATTCAGGGGGACGTTTTTGAATAATGGAGCTAAAATGGTATTCAAGAAGTGAAGACAGAACTCACCAGTCAAACACTTAATAACAGCGGGAAGATTTTGGTCTTCCCGAACATGATTATTATACATTCTATTGATGACACAGTTATTCGTAAAAGTAGCTTTTCTTCGGTATACAGCTAAGTTTGGATTTTCTGCAACTTTTCTCAGTATGAATCTAAAAGCACAATTCTTGAAGCATAATTAGAAGCAGTAAGGGCTTGTACCCGGTGGATATGGTACGGAATAAATTGTGTACAGTAAACAAATAATAACCTAAACTGTGTTTTCATTGCAAATGAAAAGCCTATTGCACTTTATTTATCAATATATAAAATCTCTTAAATAGTTGGTTTGTAATCATATACTGATTAAGACTTTTTTTCTGGTTTGGTTGGATAAATACTCCATTAAACATATCTCTTTAAATATATCTGTAAAAGTATATTCCATTCTTATATAAAATTACTACACGATTAATTATTATTATATTTCAGAATTTAAAAACGGACTGACAGTTGTGCACCAAAAATAATTTTTGGCCACTACAGCTTGCCTGATTTAATCTTGCTGGTGGGAGCTGCGCGGCGCGAGAAAGAATGGGCACTAGGAGGAACAGAGACGAATACAATGTATATGGGCAGTTAGCATTCGGTACACTCAGTAATAGAATCGCGCGTACGCTTCCCTGCTTTAATTTAAATTGAAACTCCATTGCACGCACTTTTCACTGGAGTGTACAGCAATGTTGACTGCTACAAACACACGATGAAAAGATCTCCAGGCCTACTCCACCAATTTCGTGGTAGTTGTGGCAGTGCGCAATGTTCACTCACAAGCAAGCTTAAATCAGGTAAGCTATACCCTGCAAATGCCTAGTAGCATAAAAGTTAACAGAGATACACTAAATTAACTACGGCCTTCTCAAGTTAACAAAACAAAGTGCATGCTCATTTTATTATGTTTGATTGTAGTGTCCTAGTAAATTAAAAATTGCGCAAATTCACCGTCTAAACTTTCTCATAATACATATTTCTAATGCAGTCGAACTGCCATTCAGCGAACCCCCATTTAGTGTATTTTCCATATAAATCTTTTCTTGCGAGGATCTTGACTTCAGCCTCAATTACATGTAAAAATACCTCTGAATTATGATGTAAATCCTCTATATTGTGATGTTTTTCTTTCAAACCTTTAAGATATTACTGAGGTATTCAGGTAAAATTATGAGCGGGTTATGAAAAACTATCCCTTCTTTGAGTTTTTCCAATCAACTTTGATCTTCTTACTTAAGCATAAATTTAAGTTTGTAAACGGATTATAAAATGTCCAGAAATTGCATGGAAGTTTTGTGCCTTTGTACAGCTAATGAACAAAATTCTTATGATGCACTTAGGATAGTCTTTCGTTGAGATATGCAATTAATCTATTATTGTACATGGATTTTTAGTAGCTACCTAGGTGTGGAATTAAGCGATTCTTTAAAAATTGAAAAACGACCATGTTTAAGTAACTATTGAAAAAAAGTTAAAGGTGTTGGAAAACGTCACTAAGGGTTTCAAACAAAAAGATGTCGCCGCAAAATTTGGTATAACTGCAAACAATGTTTTTGTAATCGTAAAAAGCAACAAAAAGTATTAAAACAGCACAAGGAACTTAATTCTGACTGAAAACAAATTGGGTTGTGTGTTACTCCGTTTTATAATTAAAATATCTCTTAAAGTGTTGCCTAATAATAAGTATATGAGATTAATTATTAATTACATGACAACAAACATTTTTTGTTAATAAATGTATGGTCAAAAGAGTTTCCTTTCAGGGATTATCAAAGATTCTTTAAGAAACGCCTAAATGTAGGCAACTCAATTTACTACCTACTATTTGTTTCCATAACGACGGAATTTGAATTTGAAAAGTGGGAAAGAGGCTTTGTTTGTCCTGTACTAATTTCTTTGAGAAGATCTATCCCTGACAGGAAACACTTTTGACCATACATTTATTAACAAAAACTGTTTGTTTTCATGTATACTTTAAGCCCTAGAAGTTTGTCCCTGCAATTCATTAACACCTTGTATAGTGATCTTTTTGGAGTACATTCCAACATTTAGTTATAGGAGTTCGACTGTATTCTACATATTTACATTCTAACATACCGTTAAAATACAATATCATCAATTATCTAAATAAACTAGTTCTAAAATCTAAAAATTGTAAAAGCTAATTTATAATTTCGGAACTCTTGTGTTATAAGACAATTTAATTCAAAAGAAAAGGTTTCTCTTCTCGCTTTCACTTTAACTATATGCAATACTTTCGCTCGTCTCTGCGTGTTTGTCGAACATTACAAACTATTCGGCCGGTCTTTTGAAAATATTGTTGTAATCATAGTGTGTTATTATTAAATCTATAAATCAAGTTAAGAACGTGCTTATACTTAAATAAATATTTTCATAAAATCCCGCCTGACTCTTCTTCCAAAAATGAAAATTTTCCAACAAATTTCAGTACGGAATCTAAAAACGAAAAAACAAGATAATCTGCAGAAACCTACAATCATTTTTATTCGCGATTTTTTCTGAATCTATTTATTATTTTTCTACGTTAATAGCAGAACTTCACTACGTATACCTAGATATTAAAAAAATCTTATTTTTGAAACTATGTTATTTAAAAATAAGTATTAATATGAGTGTTTGGTTCCTTTTTAAATGTAAATTAGTGTCCCACAAGCCACATTGTATTAGTAAAATTACACAGATAATTGGAAACAATTAACATTCCTATCGTTGGAGGGCGTCGTAAAGAGGTTGAAGAATTCGATTACTCAATATTTCCAATAATTTGTAACTAATAACAATAAACGATATAAAACATTCAGTACATACAAAATATATATCAAGGCATTTTCGTTACACCTGTATTGTATTATATAGTTCTAGTTATTCAGTTATAAACAGAAATTGTAAACATTAAAACAATTATACTCTGAATGTGTTAAAATGTACACTAATTTTTGCAATTTCAATCATATATTTTAGGCAAGTACGGTGTAAGATTTTTATTAAATTAAAATTTAAAGTGAGCAAATACAGGGTGAGCCCGCCTGAAAATTGGTTAACGCAACCCAACATACAAAAGCATGGTAGGTGAAATTATTAAATTTTGTATAGTACCCATTGAAATGAATCACAGTTACTTACTGTCAAGTTAATTTTTTACTGAAGTAGACAACAATTTTACTAAAATTAATTATGTTAGTATTTAACAGAAAACAAGAAGAGCGGCTGTGCTATTGTAAAAAATACACAAGCAATAAACAAAAAATAAATAGCAACGTTTTGGTTAATTCAGTATATGGTCAGAATTGTCTCTATTCACTTCCGCATATTTTCTAATTCGTTTTCAAAACGATCTTCGGACTCGAGCAAGCGATGTACACAGTACGATTAGTACCAGTGTCCGACATAATATTACTTTAACTGTACCCCAAACAAAAAAGTCTAGCGGAGTGATAACGCACCTTCTTGGTGGCCATGGATGCACAGCTCCTCATCCAATCCAATTTCATCCAAATACATTATTGAAGTAATTCCTAAAAATCCAACTGTAGCGAATATTGTCACCATGTTGGCACCAAAGATTATCCTACAGTGAGTTCTACAACTTCCAACAACCCGATAAAATAGTTTGCAGGAAATTCAAACAACATTGTCTAGTTGAATTTACAGAGGAGAGTAGTGTGGTCTAATAATAACTTTACTATTTCACACCAAACAATTGTTTAAATAAGCACTACTCATATATAAATATCAGAAGTATTCCATATCTATACTATAATTATCCAATAATATCCGATTTTATGATATGGCTAAATAATTAAAAAATTGCCAAGGTATACCTCTCACGTTCTAAATGTATACAGTTATTAGCTCCAGACTTAACTGTAGTTTTAATGTAATTCTTAATGCTCATAAATATGAAGTAATAATGAATACTTAATACGGTTAACCAATTGTGCTATCCCACGAATAAACAACCTCCAATAATTGTCTCTCCGAAAAATAAACCAGTTAGAAATGATGATGAGTCTTCGAATCTAATTGTATTTCTCATTTTTTTAGAGAAATTCCAATTATATTTCCTAATATTAAATATTAAAATGTAGATTTAAACTTGATAATTGGTATGAATTAATCAAATATGAATTTAAAAAAACTACTTCGAGAGATATAGATTTCCACACAAGCAGTTTAGCTGTTGCAGAATCTATTAGAATGTGGGTGATATTAATAAATCGGTGGCGTTGGTGTAGTAAAATGTTAATTAAATGGAATGCAATCAAACACTGCGGCCAAAGCAGGTAATAGCGAAATAAATAGGACATTTAGAAATTGAGAACGATTGATAAATCATTCGGAACGACCTAGCCACAGATTACTTTTATTTATCTACAAGTAATACAATATTAATCTTTAACGAGCAACAACTATTGAACACAATTTACCTACAAATGCCGTAACGCTTTCTCCGTATAAAATCTAATTATCGTAATAAATACTGCTGAAACGGAAACGGCAATCATTAATCTACAGCTCAGAAATATGGACTAACCTGTAGGTGATCGTTCCTTGGGATAGCATATCCTAAATAGGCCCTTTGTCCTGGTGAAGTAGTAGTACTTGGAATTGACGCTATCCAGCAAAGCTTCGGTTTGAGAATCGGGATTTTTCGTTAAATAATTCTGCAACAAAATATTTGGTTATTGAAGAACACAATTGCATTATTTATAAACTCAATACGCTACAGTAGAAATTCCTCAAACAAAGGTAAACGCTTCATTCTAGTAAAATTCCCCATCAAATGGCATGTAGGTTATAAGAGAAATTAATCAGTAACTAGGAATTTACCTCATTTAATTTAATTTCGCGACTGCAACAGACATTTTCTTCATCGTGTTTTATTGGTTCTATTTTTCGATTACAATCGATAATTTCTCGGCTAATTATTTATATTTCCTGTAAACAACCTCGTTGCTAATCTTAATTATTGTTCCAAATTATTTGTTCCAAAGCATAAGCAAAATAGTTATTGATCGTTAGAAGTTTGTATAAAAACTACAGGAATATACAGTGTTTGGTTGTCTTGTCTTCAACAATGTAAATATCTTCTGATTATTACATAAATCGTAGTAACAATAAAACTAATAGATTCATACTTTTTACGATTCCATTAAATTTTAATGTTTTCTCAGAAAAGTAGAAGTGTTTACACTTCCCGCGGTTCGGAGTCTACGTTAAGCTGTAGGTCCTTTATGTCTGTGGCACTATAAACGCGCAACTCAGGCATAGGAGAGAAAATCGCTACGTCTCGTAAGAGACTAAGCACTCTAAGAAGAACTGGAAATTTTTGTACAATTTCCTACAGTCACGTACGCCTTAGTAACTAAAACAATGTGGGTATGGGAAATGTTTGGGCGGATATAGTCTGCTTCAAAGTATACCGCTATTCGTTTGAAAAAGGTACTTGTAGAACAAGGATTTACAAAGTACTTCTAACTCGGTCGCATTCATGTAAATTTACATATTGTGAATAAGCTAAGGTTACCTAGGGGTTGTGACTCAAGCAAGAAGCCTAAACATTCTCTGTTTTTAATTCAGTATTTAAGATTATCCTGTTTAGTTGAACTATTCATATTTATGTAAAACCTAGTAAACCATGTAACAAAATTAGCTTGCATGGGTAATAACTTACTTTGCAGAGAATAAATTAAATGTTGCCTTATTGTCTGTCTTAATGTAATAATTTGTTAACTTAAGAAATAAACAGCTCACAGTAGTTATTGATGAATTTCTATGCGAAATAGATATGTATTCATACTTCATTTTAAAATGTGGACACCGTGGACTGATAACGAACATTTAGTTTGAAGAAAAAAATATCAAATGTACCAGGAAAATTGTTTCCTTACGGTAGAATGCTTAAATCAAAGATTGAATGAAGATTATACAGCAATAAAGTGTTCCGAAATTACGTTAGTAAGAAATATTAAACCTATGGAATTTAAACATAAAACTATAATCAAGCGTCTAGTTATTATGGAATCTAACAAATTACAAACATGGCGTCGCGGGTATCTCCAAGAAAATAGAAATATATGTTAGCTAGGCGAAACTTGATACGACTCCTACGATATTGTAGAGAAAAATTGAGCAGACAATTCCAGTCACTGTAAAATAATACGCCAAAAAAATATTTTATGTAATTATAATTCTATGTTATGATTTTATTATTACTAAAAAGTGCAAATAAATATTTATACCTAAATAAAATGGATATTTGAAAATGTTGAACTCTCAAATAAAATTTTGTTATGTTATTTTACCCGCATTTACAACTTCGTTAAAAATGTTAACCAGGAATTACCAGGCACCCGTCGGTGGGGCAATAACGATATAACCCGAAGGAAATTGTACCCGAACACTGTCCCGCATCCGACTGACCTATTTAAGGTAGTTAACCCGCGAGCACCGACTGTTTTATGTACTCTCCGAGGCACCAGGATAGCAGCATGTGAGCGTCGGTTTTCGGTCACCCATCCAATTGG
The DNA here is from genome assembly GCA_014611495.1 of Limonius californicus. NCBI lineage: Eukaryota > Metazoa > Arthropoda > Insecta > Coleoptera > Elateridae > Limonius > Limonius californicus. The sequence goes on along the minus strand of JABXWE010069540.1, from coordinate 5,014 downwards.
TGACCGCGCGGATCGTTGTTTAACTTTGAATACTGTTCCACCAGCACCCACATTTGTCCGCCACGCTGCTCCGCTGCCTTGGTAACGTTTTCTCCAATTTTCCGAGAAGTTACATTATTAATTTCATTAACTGTCACTGGTAGCGCTTTGTCAACGTATCAAAATGAGTAAAATCATTCGATGTTAATCCTCGCCAAGGCCCTATTCATGTCATCACTTCAGATGGCGATGGAAAATCCAAATGTTTGGTACTGAAAAATGCAAGTCTGAAAAGTGCCAATTAACACCTTTATTAGGAGTTTTAGAAACTACGACTTTAAGTATTTTACAGAAATATGTCAGGGTGGACCTTATAATGCTGTCTAATTAGCATATAGAATTTCGAACAGGCAAGTGGTATGGCAATGCAGATGGATTAAGTTGGTCACCCTTACCATGCTCAGGATATTAATTTATACCACCAGCATATATTTCACTTTTAGAAGCGTATAAAGAGCCACCGATAATCGCAGAGGAAATTCAAAAGCTCATAATCCAAGACACAACTTTAAAATAAATAAATCATTAAGTTTTGCCTGATTTAGGCAAATAAAAGCAGTATAGGGTTATATCAGGGAAGATAAAATGAGAAATGACGTTATTCGAGAAAATCTCAACGTACCCCCATTATAGATACAATAATTAGGAATAAAGCTGGAAGTCTCATGTAGAGAGAATGGAGGACCACTAGATACCAATGATGACACATATGTAGCACCATCAGGGGAAAAAGAACCCTGATAGGACCAGAAAGAGATGGTAATAGAAGAGCCGAAACAGGCCATAAAGCCTAATGCTTGAATCGAAGAAGAGAACTACATTAGATTTCACATGGTGGGCCAACAGATCAACAGATATACCAAGTGAAGAATATGTTGTCATCCCTGGCACGGAAATGAACTCTGTTCAAAAAGGACCTATACTTCGGGGAAACACGTCAGAATTCCATTACAAGCCCAAGGCAAGCTTCTGAAACTACTACATGCGAATCATCCGATTATTGTCACAATGAAGGAATACGCACGTAGCTAATAAGATGGTGGAAATGGTGGCACAGTATAAGAACTTTCAAATACATGGATGTACCCAGCCAAAAGCACCTAGACAGCGGTTAGAAACACCTGATAATCCATGGGCTAAATTATACTTAAATTCTGCCAGACCCTACTATGGTAAAGTATTTCTAATAATTGTTGATGCAATGTCACAGTGGTAGGAAATCTAAATAGTACTATAGCAATCATCACCCAAAGTTATTAGAGATTTGCGTGAATTATTTCCAACACATGAAATACCCGACCCCAATATTTCTGATAATGGAACAGCATTTATAGCAGAACAGAATAAGGAATTTTACAAGAGGAATAGAATTAAGTCTTGCACTATACCATCCTAGCAGTAATGGCCAGACTGAGCGTATGGTACAAAATGAAAAATTAATATTATCAGGAGATTTTTATATGAAATTAGCAATACCTTTCAAACAGTATACCACGCGAAATCAAACGATAGTGAAAACACCCGCTGAACTAATGGGAGGGATATGAAGGCATACTGTAAACCAATTACATTCTTATTCATTGGAAAGTACAATTACTGATGAGGGAACCCTTGAAATGGGTGACCTAGTAAGCGCAAGGAATTTTTTAAACGGAAAAATTGATTTGAGCAGATTGAAGTTCCAGGTCCTGTATCTTATCTGGTGAACATAGATGACAATAGTGTTTGATAAGGCATATAGATCAACTACGGAAGAGCCTTGTGAATAGACTGTGGATAGACTGGTCTATCGACGCCTTTTCAACAATAGCAATCAACGTTGCCACCAGTAGTTCAGGCAGAAAATTCACAATTGGTGAAACATTATCAAAGCGATGTAGCAGATGAAACGCCTGTACCTTCGGCCAGTTTTTCGAGAAGAACAAACCGTTCGCATCGACCACCACAACATTTAAAGGACTTCGTCTTTACCAACTATTATGTGTTAAAATTAAATGGCTGTGGTCATGTAAAAAACAGTTGTAGTGAGAGTGTAAAAATAATAAAGATGTCAATTCGAATACAGTCTTGTTCCTTATAGGACAAGTCATGGTAAATACAAAACAAGTACATTGGCATGACAAAGGTTAATGCAAGAAGGGGTCTGCGAATGTTTTCATCGTTTCAAATGAAGTAAACAGTTTTAGGTGCCTTACAGGAACAAATCAGATTTAATTATCAATCGACTTGTTACTGGAGATGAAACCTGGATCTTTCATTATGGTACTGAATCGAAATAACAGTGGATGCAGTGGCATGCCAAGAGCTCTAGTCCTCTCAAGAACATTAAAGTTACACCTTCTGCAGGAAAAGCAATGGCAACAATTTTTTGAGACAGTCGAGGAATTTTACTGAAAGATTATGTGCAGAAGGGTCGTACAGTATCAAGCGTGTATTGTCCAAGTTTATTGCCCAAGTTTATTGCATCGACTCGGGGACTGAATTAAAGACTCAGAAAACTGATGTGAGCACTTTTCCTGCTGGGGATATTGCACACATCAGTGCATGAATCAAAACTTACGAATGCTGATGCTGATTGAAGATGTTGAACGACCGCCTAACTATTAGTTGTAACTATTATTAGTTATTAACTATTAGTGAATGAAAATTCAGGGAGAATCACGAACTTATAGCAACTATCGAAAACCATTTTAAGGAGAAACCAAATGAATACTTTTAGAACGAATTAAAGTTGCTATTGAATTACGAAATATGTTTTGTGCTGCTCTACGCTTTTGTTTCCATGTCTAGTCCGGGAATATAAAAATGGCCCCTCGTATAATTCGATAAACGATATCATATTTATAAACGTATAACAACACTGTCCAAACATCGATGACGTATTTCTAGTATAACCAAAACACTTTCAAGGCGTTTTTAAATATTAACTAAATGTTTAAATGTAGTATTAAAAGACAGATCCCTTATCTTAAAAATTAATACTATTTACACCTTTACACCCTCAAATTCCATACTACTGAATGAACCTCTATTCTAACCAACACTTAAAGCAATAAAATAAGTTTAGGAGAAATATTTGACTAACTAAAGCATGTTCATTTTCCAAAGACTTTACCTAGTTAACCCAAAACGTTACCAGTGTGTATCAGAAAATTTGTGGGTTGGATTGCGATGGTTTCCACTAATTTTAAAATGAAAAACAAATTAAATACAATAATGATCTTGCGCTCGGAATTTCAAGTAAAAGGTATTTTTGGAAAACTGACCATTAACATTCTTGGTGAAAATACTTGTCATACTTTTTAAGGTTAAAAGAGAATGACGCATACGGTTCACTTGCGTTCTCCATTTGACTAAACTAAGCCATAAAAGTGAAACGTATCCTTGCATTTACAAATAATTATTAATTCATTAGAAAGTACAGTTTAATTGAAGTTTCGTCTAAGTGACATACTGATAAATAACAAAATACTTAAATTAGCAAACCAGCTTTTACTTATTTTTTGGGGTTCAATTTGGTATCTTTTCGAAGTTTGTTATGTGCAAAACAATTAGAAATAAAAAAAAAAAGAAAAAAAGTTTAGCCATTGTGTAAAACAATTAGGCAAAAATCAAGTTTCTAATGATTAAAAAACGATTAAGTTGTCAGGAAAAAACTGTATTCAGTTAAGATTCATCGAAGTGGTAATGGAAAGTTTAGTAAACAAATTGTTATCGCTAGAATTACCATAAACGTACTAAAACAAAATTTCTGATTTAATTAATTGGCAAATACTTAATCTTACAATTTCCTACCAGATCAGCCAGGTGGAAACCACATTATTGTAAAAACAGGAATGTATTATTTAAACACAAGGGTTACATAATACATTAACTTTCACATTGTTGCCATAATTATTGATTCGAATCTCATTAATACGGAAAAATGTGTAATATGCAATTACAAATTTATACAAAATCACGCTACATATGTATATTTTTAATCTGGTTATGCGTAAATGCTTGTTAAATTTCAATTTTCCACATTTCCACTATCAAAAACTTCTTTTATTCACTGCTTCATATCGACCATTGGTTGACTGAATTGATTATGGTTGATCTTTAATTGTGGTGCACAACTAAACATTCTTCGAAGATGTAGGTCCAAATTTAAATTCGAGAATTCTACCGGTTGCTGCGGCATATTGAAGACTTTAAAATAAGTACACATAAACATTAAAAGGTACCTCGTTGTACAGAATATCGAGAAATAGACATAAAATAGAAAACATGATACGAAATAGATATGTCAAAGTCAATTAGGAAGACATTTTGTTTATATTTCTTTAAAGAAATAAATAAGTACAAAGTAGAATCAATAAGAAAGCTCTCTGTACATTATTTATGTGCATTATAAATAACTAAGATCTTCAAAAACACCTAGGTAGTACTTTAAACTTTCCTTCAAAATCCAGTTCACACCGCTGTAGCTATTACATTACTTCTATCCGTTACATTAAAAAATAAAGTTCATATTTCAGCTGAAAGGATACACGGAGCCGAACCCTTTTATTCATTGATTAATATCTATTATTGGTGAGTTTATTTGATTTTAAAACTTATCGAGAAGTAGTTCAGAACTAGGAAATCTACTCTCCTTAGCACCTTGGCGGTTCCAAAATACGCATACAGATAATTGAAAGACAGCATGTGTTACAGAATAATATCCAGTTTAGTAGCTTAAAATTGACTACAAATCCAATTTGAATTTCAAGTTTGTTGTATTAAAACGTGTAAATTTATTGTTTTTAATAGCTCTACGACAACTAGTAGGTATCATGAGAATATATTTAGAATGTATAAAAAGATACTAATCAATTAATATTACATCGTCCATACAACCTCCAAGGTTGAACGTACAAGAATATATTTTATTTACTTCGATGATTGAACAAACAAATAACATAAATTCCTAAATTACAAAATGTATTAGGAA
>JABXWE010069539.1:0-14013 GCA_014611495.1 Limonius californicus | reverse complement strand
CGGTAGCTCGAAAAATAGTAGTCTGATGGAAAACTGGTAGAGGAACTTTTTGTTGCATAACACCATCCCATAGTCCGTGTGCGTGCATTTCAAAACACCCTGTATAATGTATAATTTTTCTGTTTTTGAATAAATTTTATATATCGAATTGTTTCCGTTTTTTATGCATCAACATTTGGGCTTTTATTATTACTAGTATTCTGTTTAAGTACCTGCATTATATTTGCAATGATGAAATGAAAAATATTTGGAAAAGATGGGTTTAAACTACAATTTGTCCTATTTGTGCAACTGATGCAGAACTTTTCCCACCACTTATGTATATACCGTATGCTGACTTTGAATATGATCCATAACAAAAATACATGCGTTTGCAAAATACGTCAATTTCCCGCTCCCCAAATTGAAAAACGTACCTAAAATAAGGTGTACATAGAAGGGACGCTAATTTTTCAGAGATTAGATCAATTTTTTATTTTTATAATACCCAATTACGTGATAAATCTGAAACACTATGAAAAATGTATACATGTAGAGTAGTAATATAACCAAATTCGCCGCACGATTGCCGTTAGTGTGGGTTAGTGGTATTTTAAAAATTTTTTTTTATGCAAAATGTTTTATTTTTGTTAATCCAATTATGTTATTATAATCTAAATACACAAAATTATTGAATATTGTAGATAAATTACACCAAGAACGCTTGCACTTGTGCGGAGATAATTTTCGAATCGATTGGGTTACTCTTTGAATGCAGATGGTAATTCATTCCAACATTTGATTTAATTTAAATTTTAGCTTGCGTTAATAATAATTAGCGTTAAGCGATTTAATTGTTATTATTAACTGTGTAACGGTAAATGTAACAATTAAAAAAAACTATTTTATTATTTAGTTTCTTATGAAACCCCAAAATTCGTGTATATTTTGTATGATGTGTTTTAGAGAATAATAACACAGTTGGATTTATAGATATAAAACGTTTTTCACAAAAAAAATAATTAAAAATAAAATAAATCAGAAGAGAGGATACGAACTCACGACGTTCGCTTCACAAAGCATATTCGTAACCGCTATTCCACGCCGGCGGCACCCGCTCATCGGATTTCTACAAAATCTATAATTTTGTGTAGTTCTTCCGCCATGGCCATGGCATGAGATCTGTCTTCGCAGATCCTTACATACGGCATTTCACATTCACAACTTAGTTTGTGGTAACTGTTGATTTTTGTCATTACAGCCTTAGTTTGTTTAGCTTAAATCGGGTTTTAAATTAATTAAAGAGTTTAATTTGCTGTATCCGCTCTTATAGTCCACGTAACGTTATCTGCTTTAAAAAGGTACTTGTAGAACAATGATTTACAAGCTGCTTATAACTCTATTTGAAAGCACAGGCCGCATCCATTTAAATTTACATATTGAAAATAATTGAAATTCCGTAAAGTGCTAACTACGAATTACCAGGCACCCTTCGGTGAGGCAGTAACGATATATCTTGAAGTGGGCTATGTATACTAATGATACCGCATTAAAAAGTATCTACGAAGACAGTATCTATTTTACTGGTATTCTGATGTCAGCTAGATGCTTCTTAAATTTATTTCAAATTTTACATGAGCACTGCAATCATTTGAAATCGCAAACCAAATCTACAAAATCTATTTAAATGTCTTTGGAGAACCATTAAAGTAAGAGATTTAAAAAAATAGAGCCTTACAAATAACAACGTTCCAAACAGTGATGGCCTCTACTTTCATTGTAACATTTTCAATAATATTTGAAAATATATAACACTTGAATCTGATAATAGTTTAAAAGCATTTATTGTTACTGACGGGTCATCTTGAGCATTTAATACAAATTCCTGCTGGTTGTCTTCCTAGTTTGATTGTGAGGTATTTTTTCATCTTTGAGCAAAGCAAATGTCTGAACGAAAGTCTGAATGTTTGGGCTGTTGAAATAACAGTAACATCTCTAATTTCTAATGTATCCTCTGTTAGTCGCGGATTAATAAGTATTCTCCATAAATTGTTTTAAGTCTTACTTTCAACAATAAACAAGTTCTGATAATTACCTAAAATTAGTTATCATAATTATAACTTCTTTTTAATTTTGCTGATGGTAAATTTAATATTTTAGAATATAAATTGAATTTGTTAGGATGTATTGGGAGCTTTTTTATTAATTCCACTAGTGGTACTTTGGTGAAATCCATATTTCATAATAATTAAAAATCAATGCAAACATAATTTCAAATGTTTTGATTTCATTCATTCGCGTTATGCTTATTTTGATGTGTTTCAAATGTAATTATTAGCAAATAAACAATAATGATAATGACAGTTTAAACGCTTCAAAACACGCATCGAACTTAGAAATGACATAATACTTTAATATAACTCCAAAAACCGCACTCAAAATGAAGAGAAATAAATACTTAATGAGTTTTGATAGTTAATCTAATCTCAACACGCATTCGTTTATGTATTTAAAATTTGATCAAGGCAAATCAGATGCGAAGTTTATTTTAGGCGCAAGAGACTAAATTTTTTTGAAGTCAATAGCCTTTCTTTTCCTTTTTCATGAAAATGTTCTCAGTATTCCTTCTTGTTTTGTATTGAAAAATTTTAGCAAATCGAAAAACTGCAGTAAATCAAAAGTAACAAAATGCTGATTTTCGCTATTAAATCATACTTTTTCCGACATTACTATTTAGATCTTCATAAAACTAACTACCAACTTCAATATTGAGAGTTGTTACTAAATTCAGCAAAATTTATGTTGGATAATTATATTAATTTTAAAAATATGATGTTATCAATCGCCGCCCTGCATTGGAGATTTCATTTTTTGCAGTAATTTTTTTTGTTATTTCAAACCTATATCGCCGTACTATATATACATTTGCATAGAAACACCCTCCCTTTTTTATTAAAATACAACATTTTGGCATAAGTAACATACGAGTACTGGAAATTTAATTCCTAGATTAAGGCTGCAGCACTGGAGTCACGTGAAATTAAACCAAAAGTCAAGCGGTACGTAATAGCTCATATCTTCATCAATAGAGCATGCTAAAGAGATGATCGAAAAGATGACAGTTGTTGCGTAGGATACTAGCGCGTAAATCTAGTTTCTGTCAGCTGTCATGGAACAACGACTGAATGTTAAATGTTGGTGTAAATTAGGGAAAATTCTAACGAAAACTTACGAATCGTTGAAAACTGTGTTCGGTGATAACACCTTAAGTTTTACTAGTTTGTTTGAATTCTTTAAACGTTTCAAATAAAACGTGAGGATGTTCAAGGTGACAGTAGTACGCCCGGACCGTCAATATCTTTAAATGCAGATTCGGTTGCAAGAGCTCGTGAAATTGTAGCAAAAATTCGTTGTACGACTCTTGGAATGGTGACAGATAAGCTAAACATCAATAAGACGACGATTCTACAAATAAATGAATATTTAGGAAATAGAAAAGTTTGTACAAAATTTGTCCCGCACCGTGTAACCGATAAACAAAAACAGAAACATTCTTATCGTTCGCAGACTTCAATCTGGCTTGTCGCGATAATACAAATTTTGTTAACTGCAGGGTTATAAGTTGTAGGGGTTTTAGCACACTCCTGAGACGAAATGCTAGAGCTTTCAGTGGATTGGAAAATTATCATCAGGACCCAAAAAGTTTCGTTTCCAACTATCCAGAATCAGAACTATGCTGATTACCTTAGATATAAAATAAAGATCATTGTGCCTGTCCGTTCTGCACTGATTGATACTTCATTTCTTTTGAATCGCGGTGTTGTTGAGATTAATCACTCACCCTATTCAACTGACTTGAGACTAACAGACTTTTTTCTATTACCTAAAGTAAAAACTGTTTTCAAGTGGAAGTGATTACGGGGCATACAAGATGTGAAAAAAATATATTTGTTGAACGAAAAGTAGTTTCTTCGGACGCTTTTACAGATTGTTTTCAAAAACTTTCAGAACTGTACAATAAGTGTTTTAAAGTAAATGTATAAATTGAATATATATCAATAATGTTTCGTGCTTTGTGTTTTTTCATTGTTCCAGTCCAACGGTTAAAATGCCAAACCTAGTACCTAATTATACAGATAATAGTTAAAAATATAGACATTTTGTAGTTTCTTTCATTATATAATTTTGAAATTACGAAAGTGCTACATGTGGTATAGTATTTCGATTGTTTTGCTTTTATTAGAATATAAAAACATTCAGTGCAAAACTAAAGACGTAGGCAGCACATATGGAAAAATACAATGTTAAATTTTTAGAAACTACTAAACCTTGGGAAGGGTACATTGTACTGACCGCTTTTTTAATTTAGCCAATTAGTAGTGAAAATGGCTAGTCATTTACATATAATCAATTTAATACAATTGCAAACAATAAACTAAGAACAAGTAATTCGATGTATTTAATTGAGCTTCTATGTTTTGAAAGTGTATAATTTTGCATTTCATATTATACAAACTAATCAATCAATTAGCAGGAAGAAGGATTGAATAATATAATTTAGGGTATTGCCCAAGATTTTCAATTTGGTCAGCCCTGAAATGACATATGAAACATTTCTCGAATTGAGAAGTACTGACGTCAAAAAAGAAAAAATGAATCAGGCAGATAAAATGATAGTCATTTGAATGTTGAAGAGTCAGAAGTTAAAATTTCCAAATCCACACCCGGGAATGATTTACTTTTAGAATGTTTAATGTTTAACACACATATAATTAAACTGTTAAAAATGAAACAGTACAAAAAAAATGACAACAAATGATAACTTTATGGTTCTGGATTACATATCTTTACTTTTAGAACGTTCAAAAAGCTCGCCGCCGCTGGTGCAACAATATTTATTTCTTTCATACAGCTACGTGCCCAGGGACGCCGAAGTTCACAAGAATGAAACAGGGTATAATTTTGTTAGCTTTACAATTAACAGCAAATACTACAAACGGCGACTGAAGGTCGTTTTTCTAGTTACATGAAAGCAAAATGGTTCAATAGCGTTGAAGTTGCAGGTTAACGCAAACAAAAGAAGGTTTCTTTCTCACAACACAAAAACTAGATCTTTAGTTTTTACCTTGAATTTTCTGAGACTGAAGTGGGAAGGCAGACAGACAGGCAGGAACAATTTGATTCACAAGATGATGATAAAAATCCACCGGTACGCCCCTGAAGACTGGGTTGAATGGAGTCAACACCAAGGGCCCGGAACTTTGATGCGCTCTTCGCACCGACGGTAACAGCAAAGGAACAGGAGCTGGGCTCGAAACTTAATCCGCCAAAGGCGATCGACTAATTCACAAAGAATTGCCTTTACCGGGATAGAATCCAGTGTGTTTTCTTTAAATCCGACAGTAGTCGATGGTCTGTTTGTACCCCTTGGTAAAACACGAGACGAAACTCACAGATAACGGACACCCCTCGAAAAAACCCAAAAGCCGCCCCTGCAGCACTTAACTTAATTACGGCCCCCCGATTGATGGCATTTTCCGAGACCCGGAGCCATTGAAGATTGACTGCCTGTAAAACGCAACGGGACCCTTCATTCCCCCAAAAGATTGCACCATATTACGAAATATCATGAAATGTTCTACTAAGATCTGAAACGTTCAGAAGCGTTCAGGGCCAAGCGCGAGAAAAACAATGTTCGGCAATTTAAGCCTACAAAGGGAACTGTCAACGTAACTCAACCTTAGAAAAACACCAAAATAACCCAAAACTGTTAACATACAAACGGCAATTAAAATAACGTTTTTAATTCTTAGGGAGCGGCAATCAAATTAAGAAATTAATTCAAGTGTAGCGACAAATTTAAAAAAACATAACAAGGAACTTCTCAGTGTTTACAAAATAACAGACGCAGACGCCCATCTGTTGTGAAATCATCAAAGTCCCTCACAAACTGGTTGAAAATAGCACTTATATACACTTTCTTCTTTTCTCATCTTGAAAATGTTAGCACACTATTGAAATTAATAGACAACTGATTGTTGATGAAATGATGAATTGTTAAACTTTCAAGTTTTCCTGTTAACGCAACAGGGCCACTCAAATTCTAGTTAAAACAGACAATGCTGCAAATTATGCTTGAATACTCAAAACAATTAAAATATGCATTTATTACCAAAAATGTCGGAAATATGCATTTGCATATTTGCTTATGCAAATGCCTAATTATCCCAAGCCTAAATATGTATAATTGGGTGTGATTAGCGATAACTAATCTTTACAATATTATGTTGAATAGATTTGGAAATATCAGCTAAAGAACGTTTCCAGTTCAATAATTCGTACAGAAGAAAGAAACTTAAAATTTTACTTTTGTTTAGAAACTTCATTATAGTCTTAAGCAGTAAGTACTTGCGTTAATAAAGATGAATGCGACATTAAATCAACTCTACTTTCTCTCTCTTTCTCCGTAATAAGTTATTGAAAACAAAGAAAGTTTTATGGCCCACAAGCAATTCAAGTTTGAGAGCAAATATTTACATGCCTTAAATAAAATTGAAGGTAACGGAATTTCTAAAACATTATTCATTTGCACCAGTACTAAACCTGTTAAACAAAATTTATTGTAGTATTCAGGTACTTACAGTATCTGCATTTTGTTTTTCTGTGTACCATTATAAAAATGATAATCCCGTGTAACGTGCAGGTGTTTGCAATAATTAAATTTTATGTAGAGGTTAACTATCCCTTAACCTTGATGCAAATGGGGTTGAGAAAATACCATTTTCAAAGTTACTTGCATTCAGAACAAAATTCAATGGTCATTTAAACCTAGTTGTGGTTTCAACAAGAATACTACAGAGAAATTGTTAAAACATTTCTAACTGTGGTTTGAAAGACTAAAGTCTTTATAATTCTCATTTGCATTAGGTGTATCGCAGAGAAAGGACAAAATGTGCCATTCGCTAAATGAAGAAATTAATTAAGTTAGTATGTAAGTGTCGTTTGTTTCATTTAAATTTTATTTATGAAAAGATTATGAAAAGAAAGGTAGGGTCGAATTTCGTTTTTTTTTATTAATAACATTATTTCGAGTTCATCTACTTCCTGCTGTAAAGATTATTAAAATAAGTTCTTTGTCTTCTACATATATTTTATATTGTGAGGTTAATTCAGAAATTAAAAACTAATGAGTAATGAGCAATAAATCAAAAAAGTTAACTTTTAAAAATTCAATTTTAGATACACTTCTAAACCATTTCTAATATAGTCACCATTCGAATTCAAACACGTATCATATCGTGGTTTAAGTTTTTGTACACCTTCGCCATAGAAGGTTGCCGCCTACGACGAAAACCAATTTTGTTTCGTCGTTTTGAGGTCCCCCGAATCAAGAAAGCGGTCGCAGCTTTTAAAAAAATTCTTAAGATAGAGGAAGAGATGACAATTACTCTGTGCTAAGTCGGGATTGTATGGGGGATGGTTACAAATTTCCCAGTTTCTCAATCAACAATACTCTTTTTCATTTCAGAAAACAGTAGCCAGTAGTAGTTATGGAACGTTTACTTGAACTTTTTGGTTTTGGAGACGCTCCCATGATTCCGTTAACCGTCCGTCAACATCACAAACCTAGAAAAAGTACTTTTTCTAGGTTTGAGGTCAACATCTTTGGCACTCACCTCGCACAGAAGTTGTGGTACTGTAGCATGTTCGTGACAATTTTATACAGTACAGAAAAATAGAGGTTAAATTGTTGTCATTTCAGAAATCGTGAAACACCGATCTTCACGAATTTTCTTGTTCACTTTTATTGCAGAAGGTTTGCCACTTCGTTTCTTATCGTGAACATTTGTTCCCGCCATCTCTAGAATTCCTACACCGGTGTCTGTTCTGTCTTTTACGCATAATGCGTAGACTTTAAACATGGCATATATGACGCTAAATTTCGGTAGTGTTTTCGTTTTTTGCATTGAGGAGAGGAATCACAGCAAGCCCTTCACACTTCATTCGTTCGAGCGCATTATTATAGAACTGCATATAATAACAGAGCCACGATAAATGTGGCTAGCCCATCAACTACTAAAACACCCTAACAATGCACCAAATTGATTACATTCCTCATTCGGCGTTTAGTTTCCGAATACGCCTTGCACAAAAAATACATAACACTGAATGTGAATTATATAATGAAAACCAACCAACCAGTTTGATTGTATGGATATAAAAATTATCGTACAAAACAGAAGTAGTAAACAGAAAATAAAAAGTGAACAGACTAAATACTAAAATCTAAACATCTTGGTTGCAATGTCACGTTATTTATACGAGGACAGTCTTTTAAGTTTTTACAAATAACCACTAGGTGGCATTATTGATCTGTGTCATTATTATTTTCGTAAAATTTGATATTTGTTATTGTAAAAACAGTGGCAGCTTAGAAACTGGCCGAGTAGTTTGTTCACAGTGAGCGTTTAAAAAAAGCAATTTTGTGAAAAAATGGAAATTTCACGTAAAGGTTTTCGTTGGATGATTGGATGGTCGCTTCGTTCAACTTTTGGTAATGTAGCACCATCAGAAAAGACTGTTTACAATTGGTTTGCAGAATTTCGTCGTAGTCATGCGTCCGTTAGTGATGAATTTCGAGAAGGTCGACCAAAATCGGTTGTTATTCCAAAAAACATCGATGTTGTCCGCAAGATGATTGAAGAAGATCGGCATGTGACTTACAGTGAGATAGAGGCATTCTTAAGCATATCCGAGACTGCAGTACATTCGATTATGCATAAACATTTTGCTGTGAAGAAGATCTGTTCCCGATGAATTCCGCATAATTTGATCGACGTTCAAAAAAAGGCTCGTGTTAATTGGTGTAAGGAAATGCTCAAAAAATTCACCGAGGAACTGCAAAATCCGTACAGAACATCTAACAGGTGATGAAATTTAGATATATTCGTATGAACCGCAAACTAAGCAACAATCCGCTGTTTGGGTGTTCCAAGACGAACCGAATCCCACAAAAGTTGTTCGTTCACGAAACACTTCCATGCAACTGCTTGCTTGTTTCTTCGGTGGTACTGGATATGTTACAATCATTCATTCATTAGAAGATCGAAGAATAGTTAACGCTGAATGGTATACAACAATTAGTTTGCCAGAAGTTATCGACGAAATCAGGAAAACAATCAAAAACGTCGTATCATTCTCCATCATGACAATGCCAGCTCTTACAAACCACGTCAAAAAATTGATTATTTTAAGGAGAAAAACATCGAATTAATGTCTCATTGCCCGTATTCACCTGATTTATCAACCGGCGACTCCTTTGTGTTCCCAAATGTCAAACAAAAATTCGTGGACAGCGATTTTCATCGCCTCAAGAAGCTATTGAAGCCTTCAAAACCATGTTTTTGAGATACCAACTTCAGAGTGGAAAAATATTTCGAGAATTGGTTTGAACGCATGCAAAAGTGTATAAATCTTAAAGACGAATAGTTTGAAAAGCAATAAAACAGTTTCTACCAAAAAAAATGCTCACTTTCCTAGTTTTTGTAAACTTCGTAATCTTTTCGGCAGTTACCTTGATATTTATTTTCCATAAATATTGTTGTTTGTTTTTATATATTTGTCAAATGCTAGGGACGATTCGAACCTACTGAACAGCTCCCATGTGAGCGTCCCTGTAATTAAGTGTGACAAATATAGCAAGCATTAAAAGAATGACTCCAGAATCGAATGAACTGTTAAGGTTTACCATAATACTACATAACAAAATGAACGAATTGCCTATTTCGTCGTGAGTTTCCCATACCTGAAATATGTTTCAATGCATGAATATTGAAATATTCTGGCTACCATCTGCACTTATGTTTTTAATTTAATAAATCTTTTGCTTATTAGCAGGTGGGCTCTACTGACGTATAGTTATTTAGTTTTAAGAATGTAGATAAACAAAGTCGCAGGTTGCCGATAACAATCATTGAAGTTATATGTATTCCTTGTATTTCTAGCTTCTTAGACAATTTTCTAAAAAAATTGTAAGAGTTGGCTTAAAAATAGTCACCGCATGTTATACAAAATAATAACAATATAATAAACCTGTTTAATTTCCATTTCCGTTGGTTTCAAAATTCATTCATAGCAGTCTAGTAGTTAGAGATAGTTACGAATTATTTCACACGGAAACATACATGTTGGCGTTTATTAAACCTATTTTATGATCTTGACCGTTCGGAACATGTGTTTCTATCAAATCCTTCCAAAGGAAAATTTTCAAAATCACACTAAATTTCTACGCAGAAAAAGTAACATACTGTAGACTCGCCGTAATGTGAACAAAATAAAACAGTGGTCGAATATATTATCCGCGCTATTCACATTACTGGGGTTGCTGACTGGAAATCTATATACCGTGTGTTAAAAAAGTAATTACATAACGGTTGGCCATGGAATAATAAAATAATGTCTAATGCAAGCTTTATATACCAATTGACGTTTAAATACAGCCTTTCTAGCGCCATCTGGCGCAAGCGCCAGTACCTAACCGGCAGTGTTAGGTTAAGTTGCATGGTAAATGTAAATAAATCAATTTTTGAAGAAATGAGTTCTATTATTACAATTTACACGATAACAGTAACAACTAAATTACTACACTATGAAACAAATCATAACAAGTAGGTAATCATTAAAATTGGAAATTTAATTTTTTTATTTCACAGGCACAGAAAAATAAATATAAAAAACTAAAGGAGCTGTTCAAAATGACCACCGTTTTCCTGCAGACACAAATTTACTCGCCTTTTCATACTATTAAGAGCATTTGTAAGAATTTGAGGAGTTATATTGGCACACTGTTCAGTAATTCTGTTTTGCAGTTCCTCGATATTGTTAATAGGGGTCTTGTATACATTATTTTTCAGATAAGGGAATATAAAGTAATCTAAAATAGTCAAGCCTGGTGATCTATGTGGAAATTCTGGATTTGAACGTAAACTATTTATCCGATCGTCAAAAAATTCACGAAGGTAGTTGAGGGTCTCTTGAGCGGTGGGGGCCGTCGCGCCATCGTGTTGGAAGTAGCCTTGCTGGAGCTCATCCTCATGAAGCTGATTAATAAATTCACGTACAATATTCCGGTATCTCTGAGCAGTAACAGTTTTGTGGAAGAATATGGGTCCGATAATACGTCTTCGAGACACAGCAATCCAAACACCAACTTGTAACGGGTGAACGCGAGATTCGCGAAAAGTTTGCGGATTTGCAGCACTCCATAACCTCACATTTTGTCAGTTTATATACCCCGAAAGGGCGAACCAGGCCTCGCCAGAAAAAAAAACGTAAAATTTAGCAATTCGTCGTTGTTTATTAAATTTTTTTGGAGCCACTGACAATACAAAATTCTCCTATTGTGATCTGCTGGCAGCAACTCATGTAAAGCAAGAATTTTGTATGGAAACAGCATTAAATCTTTTTTGAGAATAGTATGGCAAGTTCCTAATGATAAACCAGTCTCTTGCGAAAGTGTACGTAGTGATGTAGTGGGTTGCTCGTACAAACGTTGACGAACATCATCAACTGTATTTTGAGTACGAACTCTTGGCCTTCCAACTCTATCTCTATGAGTAAAATGCTCCCTGTATCTCGGAATACATCAACACATCTTCTAAGTGCGCTGTAAAAATCTTCTTCAAGGACAGCAACATCCGGAAATTGTTGCCGAAATTCCTCTAAACATGGCACCGCGCTGTAAATCCATTCGCCGTTCTCTCGAATACCATTTCGAAAATATGATTCAATCATACATGTTTTGTGTTCTATTGGAAAAACCATTATAATTATAACTTAATTAAATTTTCAATGTAAACTTATGACAACAACAACAGTGATGACAGTTAATGAATTTTAAAGCTTGCATTAGACATTACTTTTATTTTCCATGGTCAACCCTTATGTAATTACTTTTTGATCTCACGGTATTATATGACTCTTAGAAGTGGTTGCAGCAAAACCACATACGTATAGCAGGGCAACCAAAATCACATCTTCTTTCATCTAAGAAAATTGACCAATATTGCCAATTTGCGATAATACTACGTAGAGCTGTCACCTTTCTTAAATTTTAAGTCAGAGGTTTTCAAATAACGAGAAAACAGATTTGTTAGTTACTTTTGGTGAATGCCGTAGAAATACTGCTGCACCTAGCAATTTATATATGAGGCGCTATCTAACTAGAAGATCACCGCTTGAAAAATATTTAAACGCCCCTGAAACTTTTTTTAAGAAACGGGTATATTTTGTAATTTTAGAAGATGTAGACTTCGAGCGATTGCAAGTATGGAAACTGAAATAGCAGTGTTAGTTGCAGTTAATAAGAATCCTCATGCGAGTCAAAGATATCTAAGCACATATTTGGGTGCACAAACTGCACGAAGAAGACAACTTCAACTTCATTGCATCAAAATTGTTTAAATTGTGTATTATTTAGCGATGAAGCAACATTTTCAAACAATGGTAAAGTGAACAGGCATAACTCGCAATTTTAGGCACAAGAGAATCCGCATTGGATATGTGTTACCGATCTCCAGAAAGTTCCTTTTCTGTAAATGTTTGGTATATAGTAGGTAACCATATTATTGGCCCACACTTTTTTCATAATAATTAAACTGGACAATATTACTTGGATTTCCTACAAAACATTTTACCCGGGTTGTTGGAAGATGTAGAACTGAATGTACAACAAAAGGAATCAACGTGATAGTAAATAGCTATGATTTATTTCTATAAAATTCAATCTCAGTTGCTTTTATATATGTGTGTTGGGTTAGGTCAACCACAACTTAGATAGTCCACCCTGTATGTCTATGAACGGACATTATGCATACCGCGGCAACGATCTAAACCATCTTTATTTAATAATTTAAACAAACAAATTTCTAGCTGCAATATGCAGTATGGCACATATACATATACAAATATTAATTTTCACTTCCCCTTTCAGCAAAGTAACGACAACTTTCTCATTTTAAGCGGAATCAATCTTATTTTAATAGGTACTTTCATTGTGGGTACAGTGCTATAACATACATAGTGGATTAAATCAGAAACAAAAACAAAGAAAAAATGTGAAGTTGATGTTCCGAAATGCTGGCCATAGAATTGTACAGATACAATACGGTTGAAGTTGATACCCTCGCAGGTATTATTTTGTATTTAAACCCCAGTATATGTTATATCTCTGAACTGACAATAAAAGTTTATATTATAGAATATTATGGTATACAATTTGTCCAATTTAAAGGAAGAAAAATAAAATTTATTCTGGCAAAATGAGTATCTGTATATGCTATTTCGTATTTCATTGGATTTCAATTAAAACATCTTAAGAAAAAGGAAGAGGTCGTGATCTCACCGAGAATCGGTATATTTAAGGGATTCTACCTAAAGAATAGTAAACCAGTTTATCTAGGTAAGCTAAAATAAAATGATTTAGATGCCTCGCGTTGCGCTGTATTGCCAATATGAGCAACTAAAAAATGCAATCATAACAAATAGGCGGTGAAGATTAGGTGTTTATTAGCGCTAGCATGTGTTCGGTGTCACCGACCATAATCATGAACTTAAATTGAATGTAACACGGGTTGCGTCAAAAGCTACGGTTTGCAGGTCATTCACGATCTTGTTTGGCCCAAGAATATGGATTACTCAGTTTGACAATTAGTAGGGATCTCGGGTATTTTCGCCGTGACAATATCGAACTCCCCTGCAATTTTTAGATTATCACGTACTTGAAAAAAATGCATGCCTTCCTTATATAAGGTGATTTTTTAAAAAGTCAATTGCAGCAAGCCTAGAAAAAAGCTATTCTGTCTGCAGTCAGCTGTAATGAGCTTTGAATGACATTTACCTGTATGTCAAACTGTGTGACAGTTCAGGTAGTTAAAAAATTTTGGCCCAACAAAATGTGAAAATGAACAAGTATTTAGTTGCAACTGATTTGTAATTTATTAAGGTAAGTAAATTACAGGTTTTTCGTCAAGATTT
>JABXWE010069510.1:0-17106 GCA_014611495.1 Limonius californicus | reverse complement strand
CGATGTGTTATTTCTAATTTAAAAGATGCTGATGCAAAAGCAAACATTGAAAAAATGAAGCGATTGCGGTTTTGACCACCACAGTTATCAGAATAAAGAATCACCTTTCTGATACCTTCATCTTTAATGTTTTTTAAAAAATCCCATAAACAGCTAGAAATTTCATTTGGACCTCTCTTTGATAACTGCTCATACCAAACATAACAATAGCCTTTGTTATTATTATAAGTCGTATATAGTAAAATTGTATGTTGCTAATTTACTTTTATAGTAGAAGTCACTAACATCTGACTGAGGCGTTACTAAGACTTT
This sequence comes from Limonius californicus, assembly GCA_014611495.1. Classification (NCBI taxonomy): domain Eukaryota; kingdom Metazoa; phylum Arthropoda; class Insecta; order Coleoptera; family Elateridae; genus Limonius; species Limonius californicus. The sequence goes on along the minus strand of JABXWE010069510.1, from coordinate 16,794 downwards.
CTGTAAATCAAAACATACCGTACGAACCGATTTATCATTAAGAGATAGTTCTTTATCAGCATCTTTTTGGTTTCGGGCAGCTGTTTTGTTTAAAATGTGCACATTGTATTCCTCTTCCATTTTATCTGTTCTGTTGCCAGCATCCGTGTTATTATATGCACAACACGTGCCGCACTGGTCTTTTTTCGGTTTATAAAAAGCTAGATTATATTCCGAATTAAAGATATCCCGGTATTGTCTTTGTGTTGCTATAGCGTCCCATTTAAGATCCTCAGCATATTCTAAATACAGTCTATACATTTTTGCTATATTTAGATTTCCCTCCAGAAATTTTCGCTGGGAATTTTTTCTGGTATAGTGAGAGGGTACAGCTGGAAAAAGATTGATGTGTTTTCTAATATTCTCTATTACAGCTTCAGGCCTTTTGTTTACTCTGACGACATGTTCTCCTCTCATATCCATATCAACCATACCACCATCCCTATTTTTTTTAAAGCAGTAGTTATGAACGTCTCAGAAATACCCAGGGTATTTAGGAACATGGTTTTACAAATTTTATTATCATTGTTGGCGACTGTAAAATGGTATTCCCGAGAAAAAGCTCTTCTTGAATCTCCATTCTTGACAGTGACTTGTTTCTTCTCAAGTTGTTTAACGCACCTTACTATAAAATCCCATTGCCTGGTGTGGTCCCCTAACTTCCAAAAACCATCAAAAATCAATTTTCGGACTTCTTCATTTAATTTATTTCTGCATTTGTACCTACAGTTTTCTTTGCAAGAAGCAGCCATTTCTCTTGCTGGAATGAGTTTCCCTTTACGATTTTCATGTTCAGTACCGTTATTTAGATTTCTTTTAGCTTTATTATCTATCCATTCATCGGGATTTCTAACGCGTTTTCTTCCTACTTTTGCTTTTGGTGTTACTTTACGTTTTCTAGTTGGTAGTAACACAGGTGGTTCAACATTATCTGAAACTTCTGAACTTTCAGAAGGTACATAATGTGGATCTTCAACAGAATAGTCGGAAAACAAACTTGAATTTGAGTAAACTTCTGCAATATCTTCATTAATACTACTATTTTCCGTTTGTTGAACTTCCACAGTTTCAATATTTGATTTACATGCACCTTAAAACAATAATAAATGAAATAGAACACACAAAAATTACTTTCTTCTACTGTGCTAGGACAATATAAAAATAATAATTAAGTATTACTTAGAACATACCTGTCTGATTTTGTACAAACTCTTTTACAATTGGATTATTTAACTTGCTCAGTATTAGATTAGTTCTCTGTGATACACTATCCATAGCTTATTTTCAATTAACTAATAATGAACACTGTTGTATTATAATAATTATTTATCTCAGTCTAGAACCACAAGAACACTACTCGTAAACATAACCTACAATAAATTCAATTGCTAACTCCGCAAAATACTGTTGCATCTCCGACGAAAACTGTAGTAACTAAACATACAACTTTCTTCGTGGTAAAATACAAAGGTATTTGAGATACTATATTTCGCATTAATGAGTATAAAGTTGCCTATATAACACTTTGAGTTACTACAGTATTCTAGGGATAAACTTAAGATATCGTGCAATGTGCCTAGCGTAATAACTCAGAAGTGGAAAAAATTGAGTTACGACAGTCTTCGTTGGACGAGTCGATATGTGGCAGACATAATCAACAAACAAAAGCAGAACAACAGCACAATATCCCAGAAAATCATCCAAATGTAAAAGTTAACCATTTTAAATTTTAGACTTTTTCTCAAAAAATCGTTTTATGAAATTTTCAAAGTACCTAGAATCGAAGGAGATGCAAAGCAATAATCGGTTTTTATACATAAGGGTGTTTGTACTAATAATAGCTAGCTCATTACTCAGAAACGCTTAAAGATATTTTCATTAAAAAATATATTGTGGGGGTAAAAGACCATGGCGAACACGATGGGGTTGTTCGTTTTTTTCCAACGCGCCTACTGTTTTTGGGAAATTACATGTTTTATTTTATTTGTCGTTCTGTAAAATATTTAAATTCAATTTGTTAATTGTTTGCTGCCTTACTTCGTTGAAATTCATACTTTATATATTAATAATAATAATAGGCAATTTCAACAGGTATTAATTTTTATTTCAGCTTTATACGTATTTCGACATACAATATGTCATTATCAAAAGCATTTAATGAAAAAAACATTTGTAGTTGCTTGGGTAACAGCACACTGGATCTTGGTTTTGGGCTTGGCTCAGGTCTTCTATTCCAAAACTTCCAATAGCGGGAAATTTATGAGTTGAGTTTGCTCATTCATTAAAGGTGTGTTTGTTAAAGTGTGTTTGTGAATTTGAAAGGCCTCGAGTATATCCAATTTACGTTTATCATCACAGAAGTGTAAAAATGTTATTATATTATTTGATGTCAATGCATGACTGTGTTCTAATAAGTGTTTAGCGTAGTTAGATTTTTCTGGGTGTTTATATTTGTATGAGCGTATGTGTTCTTTGTATCTGGTGTCAAAATTTCTAATTGTTTGACCTATGTATACATAATTACAATGTGAACAGTTTAATTTGTAAATACCTGATTTTAAAAAATCGTTAGTTCTGTCTTTTGCGTTGAATAAGGTGTTGAAAGTGTTTTTTGTTGTTTCATAACTTACTTTAAATGTACTTGATTTGATTATAATTTTAGCAATTTTCTCCGATATATCACCGAAATAAGGAATTGAAATATATTTACCATTTTCAGAGTGGTCTTTAGAATATATTTTTTGAATTGCTAATTTATAATCTTTCTTTTTGATTAGTGTGTCTATCAGTTTTGTGTGGTACCCATTACTGTGTGCAATTTGTTTAATAATCGAAATCTCTTTGGTGTAATCAGTGTTATTTTTAATGATAAAATTTATCTTCAAAAAAACGGTTTACCAATGGGAAGTCCAATTTCTCCACTTTTAGCTAATATATTTATGGAAAATTTAGAAGATCGAATTTTTGAATCAAATCAATCTTCGAAAATTATATTTTGGTTCCGTTACGTTGATGATATTTTAGCATGTTTTAATAGTTCATTTGAGTTTATTGGTGACTTCTTAACGTTTATCAATACTCTACACTCAAACATAAACTTTACATTAGAAACAGAACAAAACAGATGTATTAATTATTTAGACTTAAACATAAAAATTAATTCCGAAAACAAACTCGAATACTCTATAGAAAACCTACACAAACAGATATCACAATACACAGGATTCATGTCGCCATAAAACACATAAATTAGCAGCCTATAGGTCACTGATACATAGAGCTTTAACAGTTCCCCTAAGTAACACTGATTACACCAAAGAGATTTCGATTATTAAACAAATTGCACACAGTAATGGGTACCACACAAAACTGATAGACACACTAATCAAAAAGAAAGATTATAAATTAGCAATTCAAAAAATATATTCTAAAGACCACTCTGAAAATGTTAAGTATATTTCAATTCCTTATTTCGGTGATATATCGGAGAAAATTGCTAAATTTATAATCAAATCAAGTACATTTAAAGTAAGTTATAAAACAACAAAAAACACTTTCAACACCTTATTCAACGCAAAAGACAAAACTAACGATTTTTTAAAACCAGGTATTTACAAATTAAACTGTTCACATTGTAATTATGTATACATAGGTCAAACAATTAGAAATTTTGACACCAGATACAAAGAACACATACGCTCATACAAATATAAACACCCAGAAAAATCTAACTACGCTAAACACTTATTAGAACACAATCATGCATTGACATCAAATAATATAATAACTTTTTTACACTTCTGTGATGATAAACGTAAATTGGATATACTCGAGGCCTTTCAAATTCACAAACACACTTTAACAAACACACCTTTAATGAATGAGCAAATTGAGCTCATAAATTCCCCGCTATTGGAAGTTTTGGAATAGAAGACCTGAGCCAAGCCCAAAACCAAGATCCAGTGTGCTGTTACCCAAGCAACTACAAATGTTTACTTCATTAAATGCTTTTGATAATGACATATTGTATGTCGAAATACGTATAAAGCTGAAATAAAAATTAATACCTGTTGAAATTGCCTATTATTATTATTAATATATATTTAAATTCAAGTTTTACGCTTTGCAAAATTAGTAGGCTGACGCTGATGTCATTTTCAAGTGTTTGATACGCTTGCTAGTATTAGTACAAACACCCTGTATATTGCCCATACCAAATTTCATTTGTTTATCACAAAAAATTAGAGGGGTGATCCAGGTTTCATTTAGGTACACCCGGTATATGTAGTACCAGTAAAGTAATATTATAATTAAATTACTATAGGTTGTCATGGTTAAATTAAATGTTTTTTTCCTTCGCCTTTTATCCGCGGCTTTTTTCCGGAGATTTTTTCGCGATATATTTTCCTTTGGCTTTTTTTTTGCAACCTTTTTATTTTTTTAATTGTATAATTTGTTTATAGCTTGGCTGAAGAAAATCTTCCAGATTTATGTGTAGAAGTAGAAAATACGACTTCGTTCAAGAAACTTCTGACTGGGAACCGAGTGGTCGATATTGCTTATTTTATAGAGCAAGTGAAGAAGCTCTACGTTCATGATTCCAGCTGTACCATGGGAAAGATGACTTTTAATAGCGAAACTAGAAAAGGTTTAATTTCTACCATCACCTATCGTTGTAATGTGTGTAACTTACAATTACAACTGAAGACGCAAAACTGCGACGACATAAACCGCTCCCTTGTTTGGGGTGTATCGTCAGTCGGTGGTGGATATTCACAAGCCGAGGAATTATTGTCACTTTTAAATGTGCCAATAATGTCAAAAAAAGCCTACAAAAAAGAAGAGGAATCATTACATTCGCATTGGGAAGAATTGCTAATTAAGCAAATGCGCGAAAATGCCATGGAGGAAAAGCAATTAGCCATTGAAGAAGGCCGAGTAGAGCAAGGGATTCCCTATATCACCGTGATTGTAGATGGAGGTTGGGCGAAAAGATCGTATGGGCACAGCTATTCTTCCTTGTCTGGAGTAGCATGTATTATTGGACAGAAAACAAAAAAGTTGTTATACATAGGAATAAAAAATAAGTTTTGTTACATTTGCGCTACTGGTGGATCCGAACATAAATGCTACAAAAACTACGCAGGGTCGTCAACAGGTATGGAGCAAACTATTATTGTGGAAGGGTTCAATAAGAGCGAACCAGAGTACGGAATAAGATATAAATACGTAGTAGGTGACGGAGATTCGAGTGTGTACACCAGAATACTAGAACGTGTATCTTATGGGAGATACGTTATAAAACTGGAGTGTGCAAATCATGTTACTAGGGCGTTCACATCAAATTTGTATAAAATAACAAAAAATACTTCCTACGATTGTGCAGCTAGAAATATCGTTAAATCAAAAATTCCAGGTTTCAGTTCCTTAATTAGAACTATTGTAGCCCGAACACCTGACATTAATAATTTAAGAACTGACATCAAAAATTCAAACAGACATATCTTTGGAGACCATCAATTCTGTAGGCGACAGGTTTGCACGAAAGAAACTGTTCTTTCGGAAAACGTTGTACCATTGTTGGAATCTGCAAATATTTTTACAGAAATTGTGAAAATAACAGAAAATGTTGTTAGAAAAGCCGACCGACTTAGCCAAAATGTAACCACAAATTTAGCGGAAAGGTATATGTCCATTATTGCAAAATTTACAGGAGGTAAACGAACAAATTTGATTCAAAGGGGTCAGTATAAAACTCGTTGCCTGGGCGCCGGACTATCGTTTAATTCAGGCATTTCTTTTCACACCATGTCAACGAAAGTTCATAAGCATTTCTTAAATACATTTTGCTCACGGCGCTTGAAAAGGAAAACGTATAAGAAGAAAACCGTACGGAAAAGCAACATCCCCAAGCAGCTAGTGGACATGGATTATGGAGAGAATGCTGCGCAACCAGATCTACAACATCCAGATTTTATTTTGGCACAAGATAAAATTATGTCTGAAATAAATGCTGTAAACATTGCAGAAATAGAGAAAAAAACGATTGGGCAAAGGGAAAATATACACTGGTATCAAGCACGGAGAAATCGATTAACAGCTTCCTCATTTGGAAAAATTTGCCTTCGGCGTAGTAGTACCCCATCTCACAACCTGCTGAAAGAATTGTTTTATAGAAATCTGGATTTAAAAACAAAGGCAATTCAGTATGGAATAGAAAATGAAAAAAATGCGATAGAAAAATTCCAAAATTTATTAAAAATTACGGTGACAGATTGCGGGTTATTTGTTTGTGAAGACTATCGTTATTTAGGAGCAAGCCCTGATGGACTTACTGGTGACAATGGGCTCGTGGAAGTCAAGTGTCTTTATTCAGTTAAAGGCAAAACCGTTAAAGAAGCTCTTGAAGAAAATAAAAAACTATGTGTCCAGTGCGATGAAAATGGTCAATTGTTTTTGAAACAAAATCATCACTATTTCTTTCAAATTCAGGGACAATTGAACATATGCAATAGAGACCACTGCTATTTGATTTTATACACAGATGTGGGCATCGAAATAATAAAAGTAAAAAAGACAAAGCTTTTTGGCTAAATTCAGTTTTACCAAAATTAATTAAATTTTGGAAAGAATGTGCGTTGCCTGAATTGTCTGATCCACGAATTCCTAGAGGACTGAAAACTAGAGATAATATATTAGCTCCACGAAAAAAGGTGAAAACTATGTAAAGTATTTTATAAGTTATTATAAAACTTTGTATTTTATAACACAAAGATTCATTGTAAATATTTTATTTTTATTATATCTATATTCCGTACAATTATTTTTGGTAATATGTCTAAATTTATGTAATATTTTAATAACAACTCCAATCCTATTTTGTCATTAACTTTATTAAATACTCCTTACTCTTATAGTTTGTTATCTGGCTCCTTTAAATATTTCGAATGGCGATTTTTGGTCTTGAAAATAACTGACAGCCTTTTACCCTACTATGCTTTTACTAAAGGATTAACGCGGTAGTAGCCACGGGGGGTAAAATTAAGAAAATGTTTTTTACTTTTATCAAACCCTGTTCGTATTTAAAGCTTCAATTTTTTGTCATTGGTTATCAATTTCATTTTGCAGGTATCCTCCTTTTTTGAAGATAATCGGACTATGCAATTTTTAGTTATTGTATAATTATAATTAAATTTTAATTAAACGTTCATTTTTTAGTAGATACTGACTTGTACGATAAAGCAATGATTATGAAATTATAGGAATACCTAGGTGCTTTGATGATAAAGCAGCGTGCCAAAATTGAAAGCAGCAAGTTGATTATGTCATGAGATAAGTAGATTAATTCTAACTTTTTTATGTGTCATACAAATTTTTTTTTTCTTAAAGAATTTCAAAGAGTAGGTCAAACAGAAGTGATATGCCAAAGGAAAACACTAAATAAGCAAAAAGAAGTAGTTTATAATAAATCAAATCGGGCTTACTTTTAGAGTATACCCTACCCTTAACCTGAACTGATACAGCTACAGAAAGTATCAGACAAATTTACAGAGGAAGATCACCTGATGATAAGTGGAGACTTAAATGCAAGAGTGGAAAATGACGCCATACCAGGGACTGGAAGCAGGGCGAAAACACTATAAATAATAATGGACAGAAATTGCGGCAGTTCTGGACATTCAATGAACTAAAGACATCCAACACGGTTTTCAAAAAAAAAGATATACACAAATGTACCTGGGTACCTGGTCAGCAAGAGAACTACGATCAATCATTGATTATGTACTAGTAAACAATAAAATGACAAACTTTGTGCAAGACGCAAGGGTTTATAGCGGAAGTGATGTAAATACGGACCACTATCTTTAGTAGCCACTACTACCATATTAGCAATTCCATGAAAACAGGTAATAACGAAGATGTTTTTATAGTACACCTCTTCAGAGATGAAAGTATACGATATTTATATCAAGACAGATTACAAGAACACTTACTACGTATGCCCACTATCAGCGACATTAATGGAGAATGGGAGTATATAAAAACCTGTATTAGAAAAGGGGCGTACGAAGCACTTGTGATAAAAAGAAAATAAAGGAAACTAGAGGACTTAAAATGCGGAATGAGGAAGTAGAGACCGCCATAAAAGAAGAAAAAGGAGCGTCTCTAATACACCTATAAAGAAAGACCCCAGAAAGTAAGCAAAGCTACAATGAGTAGAGAAACATCAAAACTAATCGTAAGACAGACCCACGATAACTCTTTGAAAAGAATTATAAGTAATGTAGAACATGATGTACATGGAAGGCAGGAATTCACTTATAAAATGATGAAATATATGAACAGCACAGTAAAAGATGTAGCAAAAAAACGATAACGAATGAATAGAGCACTACACATATCTATGGAATAATCGAGATACCAACCAACAAGACATTTCAATACATGAAAACATTGATGTAATTAATTTTACGGTCGGCGCGATTGCCATAAAAGAGTTAAGAGAAACCTTAAAGAAAATGAAGCATCGGAAGGCCGTAGGGCCCGATGGGATTAACACGGAATTATTAAAACGTGAAGGACCACTTCTCGTGTTTAGACTACTACATTTTTTAAATGAATGTTGGCGGGATTAGAAGATCCCCACAGAATGGCAGACGGCAGAAGTCATGCCAATATATAAAAAAAGCGACCTCTCAAAATACTCAAACTACCGAGCAATTAGCCTCCTAAGCAGTGATTACAAAATATATTTTAGAAAAATTAAGAGCGTTCGATCGCTATAGGTATACTGCTGCCATACAGAGGTTACGTTTTTGCTAATTTCATCGCAAAAAAAAAAGATTTCGTAATGAGGTTTTCGCTGTTTTATTAAGAAACCTGCTTTCAATGCGGATGATCGATTAGATTTTTTTGAAAATTATTGTTTATAAAGATAATTGGAATGCAACGACTTCATACAGTGGTTTAGTTAATATAATTTTATGCTCTTAATATAAGAGATATCACTATGGGGTTATTCAGAAAACTAGGCACTAGGGCACTATGCATTCGGATTTTTCGAAAACGCTATTTTTATATAAAATTAGCCATGTCTAAAATTAGGTCATTTACGGAAGCATGTATAAATTAATCTAAATAATTATTTAAAAAATGAAATGCATCATGCCCTCCAGTGGTCTTTTGTCGAAAATATGGTATAAAATTTATAAAAATTGGTTCATAAATAAGCCAAAAAAATACATTATAAGTGACGTATGTTTTTGCCTAATTTTTGAAATTTCTTGCTATCGGTTAGTAGCGCCACAACTAAAATTCTAGAACGGAAGAAACCAGTACCTCACTACCCAAGCCCGCCTGTGGCTAATCCGCTTATCTTTCACTTTCAAAGACATTACCTGCCTTGCCATCAAAAATATAAACTTACCAACGGTGGAGTGGAATATTGTGACCCACGTTAAAATACCGCATATTTTAATGGAAATATATCAATGAATATTGCAAAATAAAAATGATATTTTGATAAATATTTAATCCTGAACATATTTTACATTTAAAACAACTGTAACTGATTTTCATTTTTTCATTTTTCAATAATATACCGTGTAAAAATTATGTCGGTCACTCTGGTGGGAGACACACGTATATGTACGTAATAACTAATAACAAATGTTAACTTAAAATAATATACGTCGTTTTTTGTCTAAGCAAAAACCTCCGTAATGGTTTTCAAATCTATTTTTTCTAATATATCCTGTTCTATTGCTACCTCGGCAAGACCTGACAGACTTTTATTTGTAATGGTCGATCGTATATAATTCTTAGTTCTGAAAATGAGAAAAACAGTTTTTTGCTCAAAAGACTAATTTGGGTCTTCTAGTTACTTAGGAAATACATTTTTTTTAATAACTCCCTGTCAATTAAAAGCAAAGCGGTTTTGGACCTACATATATTCATATGAACGTTTTTTCTTAAAATTGAGCAAGTAAGACAGTGCGGCATGTTTGTTGGAAAAGACGATGAATTTTATTTAGCTACATCGCCAGATGGTTTAGTAGGTGACGACGGTCTACTAGAAATAAAATGTCCCGCGAAAGCTGCAAAATAGCAGAAAAAAACATTTGGATTTTGTCGTCTACGTTCCTCAGAAGAGAAAACTGATATTAAAGCCTAACCTATGTCTCAAATCCAAGACTAGTTGCATATAACAGATAAAAAATTTTGCTTTTTTGTCATACAGACACCATTAGGATTGCATATTCAAAAGATAGAAAGAGATACCGAATATTAGAGTCGGAAAATGATGAAGCCACTGGAAATATTTTATATGAAATGTTTGTTACCAGAAATCATCGATCCAAGACACACTAGACCAAATGAAATCCTACGAAATCCGCTCCGGTAACTGTATGAAATATATTTTTTGCAGAGTCGAATAATTGTCATACGTTTTACTTTTTGCCAACACCATTACTTTCTTATATCTGCATATGTATTATTATATGTTTTTTAATAATAAACTTAATCAACAATTAACACGTTTATGAATATTATTTAAACTACTTTGCACCTCTTTAGATAATCGAGAACCCCATGGTGGTCCTGGCATAATGGACACCCTGTATAATTCGGTATTAAAGGTCTAGATTCGTTTTCAAATTTATTTTTTAAATAACATTGTGTACAATTTAGTTTACAACGTATTGTAACAAAAGTGTGCGCTATTTTATTCAAAAAATAAATTCATAAACCCATCCAGACGCATACATATATTGAAAACAGTTATATACCAAAATCAAAATAACAAAATGTATTAATATTAGCATATATTTGTTAATGACAAATGAAACTTATTAGCATTAGATATCTGCCACCTATGGCAGGTATACGGCTTAAGTGACCGAAATCAGGTAAAAGTATAATCCCCTTTCATCCCCAGCAGTTTTGTGGCTACATCGGACAAGAAATGTTGTAGGCACGTCAGAGGCGCAGTTTAGATAAATCCATCTTATTCTGAACTTTCGTGACTCTCTCTTAGTTTTTGGATCCGCCATTGCGAAAGGAGCCTTAATGAAAAATTGAAAACTATTGCTGAAGTACTACTAGAAGAAGAACAATCCGGATTCCGTAAAGGCCGCTCATGCAGTGATAATATATGAATCTTAAAAAGACTAATTGAAAAACGAAGAGAATTCAACTTAGAGACCCACATGGCATTTGTGGAGTTCGAAAAAGCTTTTGATTGCGTAAATAGATATAACCTCTAGCAAATAATGCAAGAAAGCGGATTTCCTAGCCATCTAATCGAAATTATCAGTTCATTATATAGAAACACAAGTATAATAATAAACAATGGCGGCAGTAAAACTAACAGAATTCAAACCAACCAAGGATTTCGACAAGGGTGTGGACTATCGCCTACTCTATTTAATATCTATATTGACGAAGTAGTTAAATTCTGGGAACCGCTAGTAATTCCGAGGATAAAACTACGAGAAGAAAATTAAGTAAATTTACTGTTAGTGCCGATGATTTTACATTAATACAAAACAGCGAAGATGATCTGGAAAGATCTACATATCGTCTCAAAATACTCTGCGAAGACTACAACCTGAAAATATCATAAGGCAAAACAAAAATAATTGCTTTCGAAGGTATACAAATAGTACGCTCGGAAATAATAATAGACAATACGACATTAGAACAGGTCTCTCACTTCAATTAGTTAGGCTGCGATGCCACATACAAGAATGATAAAGATATTGATAATAAGGTACACAAATCTCAGAAAATTTGCGGGACAACTAACAGAACTGTAAAACACAAAACGAGACAGGAGACAAGACTAAAACTTTACAAGACCATAGCCGTCCCTGTACTTACCTACGGAAGTGAACCATGGATAATGAATACAAAGCACAGATCCAAAATACAGGCAGCCGAAATGAGATTCCTCAGGAGTGTTAAAGGATGCACTAGAAACGATAGAATAAGAAACGAGCGAATAAGAGAAGAATTAGAAACTTTCGGCGTAAACGACAACATAGAAGAGTATACAGATACAAATACAGACAACACATTAATCGGATGGAAGGAGGAGGAATACTGAAACTAACCTAAAATACCAACCAAGCGGACGCAGAGACGTAGGTCGGCCGAAGAAAAGTTGGTCATACTAAAGATAACCTGAAGTTCGGAACAGGCAGTAATGCCTAATCCTTGAAGGCAGAAGAAGAAGATATGCAAAGATTCCAATAAATCCCGTATTTTAACTGTGCCCACTTACGAATTGGACACAATATTGGTTACTCGAAATATTGTGGATAAGTAATTAATGAAAACATAAAGGCACAAAGGGTACTGAAACAGAGAATTTTGGGAGTTAGTTTAAGCCAAAGAAGAAAGAATGAAGAGACGGGTCTTGAATCTAGCTACCTATTCACGTCGATAACAACAATTATGGAGACGCTACGCCAGGGGAGGTGACTAGATCATACCAAGACAGTTGGAACAGGCTGGTTTCACTTTGTCTAAGTAGACTAAAATGGTCAGTCCTGAATCCACCCCCCACCACTTGACCTTGACCTTGAACGTATGCACAGGTCTAGTAGTAGGTAGAGTAGGGGTACCCGAGCACCACCAGATATAAGTTGCTGGCCCTGGTGGTGCTCGGATGCCTCTACTCTAATTAAAAATTCGCTATTCCGACGCTGAGATTTAAACCTAGTTTAATCACTGCAATTTTGTTCCAATATTCGGCTATTCCACTGATGAATGTTTTTTTGTTGGGTAATATTTACTATGTGCTTCTAGCGTGTTGACAATGATATAATTAAGAATATTCAGAATCGGAAAGCTCATTCCAGTTTTAAAGTTGTTAGCCTATTGAAAAAGGCACTAGCAAAAAAATAACGAAAACCAGGCATACCTCATTAGTTAAACAGAACACAATTTGGAGCCTTTTAGTAATTGATAACCAGTGGACGCTTGATTACTGTTTGGCAAATACGCCTTTATTTTATTTTAACTATACCAATAACAGAAGCTAATGAAGTAATGCGACGAAATTTAAAGGTTGTTTGACGTGTTTTATTACTTCTCGTGTATTTCTACCTTAATAGAAAACTCAATGTTACTAAAGTTTCTAACATAAACCAGGAACTGTCGCAATTTTAAATTAAATTTAATATGAAAATGCAACTTTAACTTTCATCAATTTACATGCTCGCACGCTGAAGCCTTAAGCGTTTACAAAGTCCGCGACTGCAGCAGAATGTAGTTTAAATTTTTCATACAAAACTCACCAAGTATAGGATGTCCTCTGGGTGTAGCTTGTCCTCCCATAGTTAGTACATGAGAGTGGTCGGAAGTCACAACTATTAGCGTTTCCGTCGGGTTAACCATTGATAAAGCTGCCAGAAGTGCCGTTTCCATGGCCAGTGTTTCATCTAAAGCTCTGTACGCATTGTTATAATGATGCGCATGGTCAATTCTTCCCCCTGAAACAAAAATCAAATTAATTCGATTTGATTTGGTGAGTATCAGCAGCAGCATGTGTTATTTAATTTATAAATTGTGTGTTCGGTATAGGTATTGTATAATTATATCGAACCCGTTGCAGGATTCGAATGGCAAACCTCAAATGATAGGCGAGCTCTACAGTCACGCAAATACGGTTTGTTTTGTGTAACTGGTCAACCCCAATAATGTATTTCATGCGGAGTTTCCAAGTTGGGGGTTAGATATATGTATTTACAGACGAACTCTACCTAAATCTAATTCATAAATTTAAATTGGGTCATATTTGGCGTCCCAACAAAATTCCAAACTTGTAATAGCTTTATATCCAACTCAATAATTGATTACATGCATTTACAGAACGCGAGAGATAACTTTTATGGCGGTAAAACAATAATGATATTACACCCCAAAACAGGGGTATTTTCATGGCCCACTCAACCTTTTTATTACACTTTACGCGTTTATTGACCATAACAGCTTTTATGAAAACGTTACTCGCTAGTAGAAATGAAGTGTAGAAAAGCCAACATTTCAATTTTCTCGCACTGATCAAACCCCTTTGATATGAAGCCCTTTTACAAAATTATTTCTCAAAAGTTTAAATTAGTAAAACGGCGGAAATTCCACAAACTGAATCCTCGGCTTTGAGTATCTAAATCAGGACGTAATGTAAATAAATTCGCCCCGTTGAGTTAATTCTTTTTATGATTAATAAACTCAAGATTAGTGTAGATTAACGTGTACAGAATGCTTAAATTAAATACTTGGAATTAGGGGTGAAAACAAAAGAATGAGCGACTAAAAACGTAATTGGCTCTTAAACATCAGCAGGGTGTCCTTATTGTTTATGGTTGCGTTAGCTTTGTAAGAAATGTAGCTTCAACTTGGTATTCGAAACTGAAACAAAAATTCTATATTTTGCTTATTGAATGTCGGGAACATTTTATAGCAAAACCTGGTTGTCATTATGTGCGTCTATATTGAAATACCGCCTATACATTTATTTGGTACAAAATATTACTGAGGTAAGACTGCTTTGATTTTCTCGTACTTGACTGCTCTCCGTTTCTATGATTCAACGTTATGAGTAAGGGAACATTTCTGGCGGTGAAGATCAGTGAAGTAGATTTTAAAATATGCTCAGTTTCATATGAAATGCACCACCCATTAAAAATAAAACTACGTGTTTGAAAATTTGCTAAAATAATGTTTTATTATTGCGTATGAAATGATCACTATTTCCATTAAAAAATCAAGTGGTTGTGGTGTTCGTCTACTGTCTCTCATCAACTTGTTGCTTAGAAACAAAACAATATCTAGTAAATATTAATTACTTGTTTCGAGGTTTTGTTACATTTTGTGATAGAATTAATGTTTTAAAATATCTCCAGTAAGACAACGTAGAAATTTTAACCACATTTCCGATTTTGATGAAAGAAGCTGGACTTTCTTTTCGTGAAATTGGTAGAAGCGTAAATCGGGACCATACTACAGTTGCACAAATATGGTCTGCTTGGTCAGAAGAAGGCATTCAGCGATATCGTCCAGATGGTAAACTTTCATGTAGCAGCAATGTTCGTGAAGATCGACGTCTTCGAAGAATGGCTACATGAGACCGCTTTCAAACAAGAAGGTCTGTTGCTGTGGACTGGATGCGAGCTCTTCACCGCCGCGTGTCAATGGCAACAATTTACAGAAGAACCTCTTCTTTTGGACGTCGATCCTACCGTCCATTCCAACAACTCCATTTAACTACACATTGTTATGTTTATCTGATTGTGTCGCTCCATCTGGATTAGAGCAATATTTTAATTGCCGCTCCTTAGCAATCAAATTTTTATTTAAATTGCCATTTTTATGTCGATTACAATTTTCGATAATTACTTAAAATTAAATTTATGGAAGGCCACTTTCAAAACTTAACCTAAACGTTTGATAGATTTATTAGCGACGGCCAAAAACATTTCCTAGAACTCCTTTCGTCAACAATTTCCAGATATGTTGTTTCTCGGAAATCGCACATGGTGATTTTGTTCTAGAACAAATTTGGCTTGGAAAATGTTTTGTGGTAAGGGGGAACGCCAGTAGACTTTGGAAACAGACCGACGTATGTTTTGATAATGGGTTGCTTCGCGGCTCATTTGCTAATTCAGTTTAACAGTACCATATTTCCACGTTAGACAAAAGAACCTCGACTGAGTCGGATTATAAATAAACGTTAGCAGAGTGTCAGCTTTGGTGCAGAACAATCCAGTGTAATTGTTCTTTCGATTTATTCGGATACAAGGGAATTAAAAACTCCTGAAAGTATGCATCTTGAAGCTGTTGTTTTTTTAATCGTCTGAACCATCTTGGAAGCAATTTAACCTCTAGGGGCGTAGCAGCGAATATCGCATTCAAAGTTTGCCGAAGGTCATCGTCTACCTTTTTTTCCGGACCGAAAAACACCCCAGACTGTGCCTGAAGATTTTCCTGCATCTAGAAAACACCCCAAAATTGCGCCTGCCTCTCTCTACCCCATCCACCGAAAGCTAAGGTAAAAGAACTCGTTTTTGTGTTGTGAAACCAATCTTTTACGCGTTTAACTTTCAAAATTCAAGGGATTGAACCTTTTTCTTAACGTGTCAAAAAGCGACCTTCAGTCGTCAATCGTCATTTTCTTTTCCTACCAGTCGTAAAAAGCAATTATATATTGTGTTATTCTTGCAAACTCTGACGCCACTGGCCACGTAGGTTTGTTTGGAGAATTTAAATACCGTACGCCAGGGGCGGGTAGTTCCTTATCTTGAACCTTCAATTAATCGTTTGTAGTATTGAACTATAATATCACCAATTGCTGTAATTTTTGTATTGTGTCATTTCCAATAGTTTAATTATATGTGTTTTCAAATTTATTACATCTTTTATTGCTGTATATTTTGTACTTGTGTGTGCATGAACTTTTTAAGCTTTATAAACAGGAGAGAGGCAAGGTATGTCCGATTGCCGTATGCTACTGGCTTCTCGGCCTTCCACGAGAACCTGCTATAATAAGCTGTGATTTGGAAGGTGGCGCCCATTAATGTTGACACACCCTGTACACAACTAGGAAGATTTCCTCCCGTACGCGGTTTCCGTGAACCCCCCCTACTCCTCTGAGCTAAGCTGTAGGCCTATTTCCACCTGTCCTGTTGCGGGTCAACGAAAAAGCTCGTTTGGCCCGTAACAACAACACAAATCTGTTAGGCTTGCTTG
>JABXWE010069500.1:0-11436 GCA_014611495.1 Limonius californicus | reverse complement strand
ATTTCAAACTTTCAAATTCAAATCGAACTACCAACATCGTAAAAAAAACAAACTAAAAACAGTACGATTATAGGCCTCCTTAACGTACTGTTTTTAAGCTAAAACAGTGCGCTTAGAACGGCTTTATAAAACCGAAATAGAAAAAGCAATATAATGGTTTGTTCGTATTAAATTGTTAGGTTCGTTTAGGATCCTCTTAAGTCCTTTCATATCAAAACCGCAAATTGATTTTAAGTAACCCATTTTTTTACTATGATAATTTTTTATATACGTTCTTTTCAATTTTTGGATATAAATAAAGTGTAAAAATAATCTCGTACGCTCTTGGAGATGTCTACGAATTAAAAAAAAACAATAATAATTTATCTGCCCTCGAATCAGCTCCATGTCAGATGATGATGATGATGATTACTGCAGAAAATTTTCGTTGTATCCAAATTTTAAGCCGGTTTAGTTGCCCTGAAACTCCGGCATTTTAACTTCTTGATTGTAATAAGTTGTCGATCATTAGTTTCTTTTGTGGTAGAAATCCTAAATCTCTCAGATGGAACATCGTTCATTAGAACTAAATACTTGGCAATTACAAAAATTTCATGGAAAATACTGTGCCATATGATTAATTTCTAGAAAAATATCATATATTTAAGGATTACCTAGAATGCAGTGGTAAAACCTTTTGTTGCTGGATATGAAGCACCTAAATACCGCCAAAAGTTGAGACATGTAACCTAGAAAAATTCAAAAATGGTGATCCTATACAGCAATACCTCGCATAGTCCGGGTAATCGGTTCCGACAATATCCCGGACTGTTTGAAACCGGACTAATCGAGGAACTAAACACGCACAAAAAATGGCAATTGGATCCAAAAGCATTGTTTTTCCCTGTTTTATTTAATAAATAAAACTCTATTAATAAATTCAGATGTCTTTATTAAACATAATTTTATAAAATGCATGTTTTTCGTAATTCATTTTTTATTCTCTAAAAATTGCAATATCGATGTCTGCACGTTTTTCTTCTTTGGCCGTTTCTCTTCATACATTTCTTTATAGCAACCAATTGTATTGTTTATCGTCAGGCGAATTGCAAGGCTACGTTCAATATGGATCAACTTCCATAATATGTTCTGACAAAATTTCAACCTTGTCAATAATTTTTGGTAGTTGTTCAGCTGTTAATTCTCGTGCAGGCGCCAATTCAACACAGTCGTCGTTGTCTAAATTGTCCCCCCGTTGATCATAAGCCTATTGTTCATCTATGGTAATGAGTGTTTCATTATCTAGTTCATCAGTGTTCGATTCGATGCACTCAATTACGTTGGCAAAATCTAACTCTTTGAAACTAAGTTGCAAAATAAGTTTCAAAACCAATCATTTGCACAGTGTGATATGATATGTTTCCATACTGCCCTCATATTAGCTGACAGTGACAGTATAATTGAATGTTAACTTATTATGTCTTCGTAAAATGGTTGATTTTTCTAATAAGAGTTCTTTTTGAATTGAAATATTTGCCAAAGAAGAAAACCTATCTTGAGATACTGCATTTCTTAAGTACGTTTTTATTCATTTAAGGCAAGAAAAACTTCTTTCCGCTGATGCACTTGTCGACGGAATAGTTAATATGAGGCAAAACAATTTGTAGGCTTCGGTAAAAATTTCTTTGTTGTCATTGAGATTTTCAAGTAATTCATGGGTCTGTAGATTGCGGTAACTTTCATCGGCATAAAGAAGATTTAATTCGTATTTAAGACGCTGACTTTTTGTAAATATTTTACCATAATATTTAGCTAAATATTCAAATGCTTTAGACGGAAAAAACGGATTTCCTAGTATCAGCCAAAGACATGAATTGTAACTTATCGCAGTCTTGAAATTTCCTATTTCCTTAGTCTTTTCGAAGAGAGTATCAAATAAATCGTCATTGCTTTTCCTCTTTAATAGTTCAATAGTTTTATTTATTTTTGTAACACAAAAATTAATACCCAATGGTTTATTTTGGAGAACATCAAGTAATATGTCAGTCAGAAAGAAAATATTATTAAATACTACAGCTAAAAATGTGAATTCAAAATTGTTGAAATCGTTTAAAAACTGACGATCAAACCCGCACATGATGTTCAGCGGCTATTTGCGACTGAACTCTTCACTTGCGCGATCCACCGTGAACCAAATGTAGATAGTGACGTAGGCGTTACCATGGCAACGGAGGTATAAGTACAGAGTTAAAATACGTTTGAGGCCTACTCTTCACTGCAATTGCTGGAGTGTTGTAGACTTTTTATGGTCGACGCTCGACGAACTGCCCATTTAAAATTTAATTTTTTTTTGTTTTCACTAAGCTTATTGTATCTACGAGTATAAATGCCATAAATAAACGACTCCTAATAGGTGTAATCCCGATAAATAATTTGTTATGTTATTTAGGTGAAGAGGCACTTCACCTACTTCACTTGGCGACCTGCCACTGACTCACCATGCCTATCAAGCAACCGCTGCTATGGCTGTCTAATGATATATCAAACCGGTGGAGTTTGAAAGGGCAACCACCGAAACATAATGCCGCATTTACATTCTCGCCGTGTCTAGGTACATACATACGCAACGGGGAACCCCAGAAAAAATTGAAATATGTATCGTATCGCATAACTTTAAAACCGCATAGAAATAAACCGCACAAAAAGAGACTTGACCGTATAGAACCCGATCGTTTATGTATAAAAAATAATTTTTTTGAATTTATTTTTATTTAGCTCAATTAAAATTTAGTTTGTTTTGAAATTTTCAAACCAGACTACAGTGAATCCGGACTGTGCGAGGTATTGCTGTATTTGAACTTCAATCCTTAACAAATGTTTGTTTTTAAATAACTTAAATAACAGAAATGTTACAACATTCAAATTTTAGCTTGTTATATCGGAAGTCTTTAAACGGAAAATACAATGCAGTAAACAATGTAAATCAGAACATTTATATCGTAAACGCTCGTCACATACAGGATCTCGTTGTACTGGAGCTCGTCTGAAATATGTCAAACGTGCCACGAGTAATTGCCCCGGTTTTAAGAAAACATTTTCAAAATTTTACATGCATACGTGCATAAGTATATACGTATACATAGTTTGATATCGATTTATTTGATACAGTCGAATGTCGTTTCTACTCTGAACACTTTCAAACGTAATACAGTCCTTTTCCGCTGGAACCGATATTGACGCGGATTAAGGCCGGGGGTGTTGTAACAAGTTGGCCGACAAATTGGAGCAAATTCTGCAGCTTTGTTCATGTATTAGGGCTTCCCCACACCTACACCGACATAATGAAAGAGTTCGGCCCGATACCGCCCCGTAGGCTTTGATAGCAAAGCTCCAAGTCTCGCGCTTCTCTAAAAATAAACTTCGAAATCCGTTCCGCCGCTCCTAATCTCCAGTTATGGCTTTGTCGCGACCAACTTAAATATTGAACTTTCTGAAAGGTTTTTGGGAATTAATTTTGGTTCAGCATGCTGCATTTTGACCCTTAACGAAATTTCCTTTGCTTTTCGCTTGAATAACAAAGTCTTTAAAGTAAATCAGGGTGGCTTTTTGATTATGACCCCGTCATCTTCAGGAGACAGCATCGCCTGAAGATACGCGAAGTCTAGCAGAAATTTTTCAGTGATTTTATAATGTTTGTATTTGTTACAGAATGGAACAACGTGACGGGGCACGATAGGGTGAAGCGGCAACTGTCAGTGTCCTCCGATAGCAAACTGTTGGACGACGACATCAGGGAGGAAGCCCGGGTGATATTACGGCCTCGGAAACCTCCTAGACCTAAGTCCGAAGTCCTCCTTAACCAAGGAAGTGAACACCGACGAACGAAGCGATTTTCTGCGTTCGGGGTGAGTTATCCTACTTTCACTCATTATAAATTAGTTCTGTATGGGCTGCATTTACAGCACATGTACTTTAGTCATTCTTTTTTGGCTTTTCGGGATGGTAATTTCATTTTGCGATTTTGTTGGGGATTGTTTTTATAGCGGGCAATATTTGGAGTTTCTTAAAGACTTCATAATGACTGAAAGTAATTAAACGCGGCGGCCATAAAACGCAGTTTTCCCTTGTTCAAATTAGTCCTGGAGAATCCCGAACGAGTAAATAATGCAAACGAGCTTTGAAGCACGCGAGGCCAAAAACGGGTCGGGTGATAGTATCATCCGTAATTGGGGCGAACGCGTGCCTTTTTGCCATAATACTAATTGGTGATTATGAAGAGTAGGAGTGCGTGCGAAGGAAATGTTGTTTTCGTTGAAGGGAGGACGGAAATCGTCTACGCGTTGACTTCATGTCCTGAGGGAACTAACAGGGACAGCTCTGTAAAAATGTATAGAAATCTCATTGTGTTAGACCTTGAGGATACTTTTGGTTGCTTCGACAAATAATCCAATTCACAAAATGAAAAATAACTAATTAATCAGCTTATGGGAAAAATATTAAAAATTAGTTAAATGTTAAATACTGAGGAACTGTAAAATGATGAGTACTTGTAAGAGAATTTTCACTCGAGAAATTTTAGTGTATGTGTGTTTGTAGAAGAATGGACGAAATTGATTTCAAATTTAATCTTTTTCGAGCAATTAAATATTTGAATTTCCTAAATAAATACAGCGTTCAATAAAATTACATACCGAATAAAGTTTTTAAATTTTAAAATGTAATTGAATATACCGCGTTCTCATTTTATTGCTTTGCCCAAATTCTACTTTCGCCTACTCTTTTCTCTGGGAATTCTACAGTTACCCATCTCTTTTCTTTTCTGGACTAGCGTACTCTAATCTCTTGCCCCCCCCTCCTTCCCACTTCTCCATCTCCAACTTCTCACTATTTTGCCTCACCATCTCTCCTTTCCGTCTTCCCTTTCCATCTCTCCTCTCCGTTTCCCCTCTCCGTCTTCCCCCTCCATTTTCCCTCACCTTCTCCCCTCCTTCTCCACATCTTCTCACAAGTTCTCCTTTTTAACCCCCATTTCACCTATTTCCCTCTTCTGCAATTGCTCCTAATCCGTTCTTCTATCCACCTTCTTTTATCTTTATACTTGATTGATTCGTCTCTGTGTTTGCAGAGCAAACATCTTTTTTTAATATATATACAAAGTGATTTTTTAAAAAGTCAATTGCAGTAGCCTAGGGATTGTCCCGTCTATATTAAGCTTTAGAATCTGACAATATGAAAATTTTAACAGAAAGAAAGAAATCTTGACGAAAAACCTGTAATTTACGTACCTTAATAAATTACAAATCAGTTGCAACTAAATACTTGTTCATTTTCACATTTTGTTGGGCCAAAATTTTTAACTACCTGAACTGTCACACAGTTTGACATACAGGTAAATGTCATTCAAAGCTCATTACAGCTGACTGCAGACAGAATAGGTTTTTTTCTAGGCTTGCTGCAATTGACTTTTTAAAAAATCACTTTGTAGTTGTGCCAAGCAATCAGGTAATGCACGTCATATATAACTTTTATGACGTCAGAACCTTGTATGTGTATATTTATATTGAAACAGTTTAAAGTGGAACAACAAACAAACGACGTAACCTCAAATATAAACGTGTTGGATGTAATACCAACGTAACGACACGTAACAATATATATAATACATTTGTATAATTTAATTTGTTAATTATTTAAAAAAAAACCATGGGCTTTGTGGTAACCTACTGTTGTCTACTAAATTTAAAAAGTAAATATATATAAAAAATACAAGAATAACCTGCAATGACTAATTACATTCTGGATTTTTTTTTTATTTTATGATACCGGCCCTGCTGCTCGTTGATCATGTGATCTATGACGTGCATTACTTGATTGCTTGCCACAACTATAACACAATACATTTTTATAGGTTATACTACATTTGAGATATCAAAGAAAAATAAATAAATTTTAAAAATAGGTGCATTATATTATGAAAAAGACTAATATGCAACACTAAAAAAGTATGTTCTAATGAACTATTGTTTTTTTCCAGGGTGATTCACCGTTTGGTAAATCAGAAGCTTATATTAAATTAGAACAATTAGGTGAAGGGTCCTATGCCACAGTGTACAAAGGATATAGCAAGTGAGTACAACACGAATGCTTACTGTACTTTATTATTTACTTATTTTCTTACCATTTTTAGTTTAAAAAACCAAGTAGTAGCACTGAAAGAGATTAGACTGCAAGAGGAAGAGGGGGCTCCTTTTACGGCCATTCGAGAAGCCTCTCTTCTGAAAGAACTGAAACACGCCAACATAGTCACCCTGCACGACATCGTACATACACGTGAAACCCTCACATTTGTATTTGAATATGTGGTAAGAATTCGTTTTTTTTTTAGCATTCCTCTTCAGTATTGTTTTCCAGTACCACTAATAAAAGTTAACGTATTTTTTGATTTCCTTCTCTTTTGTAATTAAACCAAAAAATTGTCAAAGGTTTGACTCGCTACTTTAAAATTCACGTACATAACCCCCCAACCAATTGGAATTGAGTTGTTCCATATCTTTATTCAACACTTTATATATGACGTGCTCGTGAAGTGTATAAGCCAAGGTAGGAATATATACCGGAGTTGAAAACAGAACAGGATCTGACGTGTGGTTGAAATATTTACGATTAGATTGGATATGCGTCCCTGACATAACCTCAAATCATCGGTTGTAATATTTTAAGCTGTTTTATATCATTTTTACTTTGTAACAAGTACTGGGAAAAAAGAAGAAGTTATAAGAAAGGCATGCAATAACTCAAACTAAGAATGACTGACAGTTTGACATTCGGTGGAAGATATTTGGACGCAGCCGTTTCAACGACGGGACGTGTAGATGCAGAGACGTTTGAACATGATCATTAACTATGTTCACGTATATGCCTGTTTTCAAATGACTTAATGATACAAGCCTTTTTTGTAATAATATTATAATTAAACATTTATATGAAATTTAACGGGGTGTTAATTATATATTACAAAATTACTTATTAAAATTTAGCAGATTATTCGTAGTACAAACTATATTTCCTTACTGATTTCTGCCCACTAGTAGAAAGAAATGAATAAAATGCGGTAGAAGATCCCTTGACGTTTATCTTGGCCAGTATATAATAGTAATCGAGTTGCCATTACATCACCCTGTAATTTTTAGGTTATTTATGTGTTAGTTTTGCACGAAAATAATTTGCGGTCGTTTCCAACGTCTTCTACGTTTGATAGTATGTCAAGTACGCACGTCGAATCTGATAGCGAATATTTCATCCACGCATTGGGTCAGGTTTGATATTTAATACGGCCAACTGACATCACTTTGTCGTATATACCTTGAACAATATTTATGGCAGAGTGAAAAGCACATACAACACACAGAGCTTTGACAAAACGAATACACAACCGAATTTTAATTGGTCGAGGCCGCACGTTCTTGTAGCCGCCAAAATGGTCTGTTAGTATGAAATATTTTTTTTTCGTAAATGTTATTGCAATTTTTGTTTACGATTAAGCATGAAATTCCACAAGTAGGAAAAATTAGCCAACTGTTAAGGAAATAAACACGAAAATAAAAGCATTTTAAAGGTTTCTTATTATCAAGGATGTTATAGGGAGTGGAGGCGGCATGCGCACACTATTGTGAAGTTACTTAGGGACACCATGATGGTTGTGCAGTCAGTGGCGTCACTTTGAATAACGTAGTTTTATTAAATTCACTTGGATTCGTATTTTTTATTACCGAACTAATTTGCTTTGAAGTTCAAACAATTTAATCAGGAGTATCAGTAAGGGTAGGTGTGCGCCTCAGTGGCTTCTCATGGGGATTTCGTAAGGTTATTAAAATTCAGTAGTTTTACATAATGTTAGACATTGTAATATTCTTATTATAATTATTGTCACAAAGGTTAATCAACTAACCTTTTGTACTTTTTCTTGGCGAATTTCAGCTAGTGGCAATTGTGTATTAGTGAAAGTTTCAAATGTCTTGTGTAAAAACACATTCATTTCTGTAAAATTTGCAACCCAGAACGTAATGTGGAAATGCCTTTATTTTGCTGCAGTGATTTAGTGACTGTTATTTTTGTTCTCAAGTTACGTTTGAAGCGCTGGTTCTGTCTTTCTACAATTCCTATTGCAGAACAGTTGGACAAATCTTGCTGCTTTTCGGAGTAGCCCATAGCAACCCTCTTCAAGGTTTTTATTTTCTATAATAAATTAGCACCCTTAATAAAATGTCTTTTTACCATAATACTAAATATTTTACGGATCAATCATTGGTAAGTGTTTATAAAATTACAAACAGCATCTTTGCATAAATGAATAAATAAACAGGAAACAAACAACAGCCGAAAAATAGGTAGAGTAAAATAGTGTTGTTACGCCACTGATGCCGCATCAGTACATAACTCATAGCATTACAAAACAAAATTGGTTTTCATTGTAACTCATAGATTTTGGTAGAAATACATTTATATATAGGGAAGCAAAACGATAATAATTATTGATATTGCATATTCTATACCTTTAAGGGCTCAAAATTTGTATAATGTAATTATTAACGCATAACCTAAAAATGCAAATGTCACCAGATTTACCGAAAATAACAATTATAAATACAAATTTAAAATAAGCGAATATATTTACGAACCCGGTTAGTGACCTGGGACACCATTTGCATACACTATACCATCCTTTGTTATTATAAATCATTAAGAATTGAATTTCATAAATAGAAAAAATAGTGGAACTTTTAATAAATAAATACAGTAATAATTATATATTAAAGGTTTCTCCTATTGCAAACCGTTTAAATTAATAATTTGTATCTTTTTTAGCATACAGACTTATCACAGTACCTAGAAAGACATAGCGGCGGTTTGGAGCCCCGCAATGTCAGACTATTCCTCTTCCAATTATTACGAGGACTTTCGTACTGCCATAAGCGAAGAGTTCTCCATCGAGACGTCAAGCCTCAGAACCTGCTCATCAGCGAGATAGGCGAACTAAAATTAGCTGACTTTGGGCTGGCCCGAGCTAAGTCTGTTCCTAGCCACACATACTCGCACGAGGTGGTCACGTTGTGGTATCGGCCTCCTGACGTCCTGCTTGGTAGTACAGAGTATTCCACTTCACTGGACATGTGGGGTGTAGGGTGTATATTTGTTGAAATGATTACCGGAATGGCCATTTTTCCTGGTGTCAGGGACACCTACGATCAACTAGATAAAATATTTAAGGTTAGAATTCGTGCTTTCATCTTACGATGCAAGTGAGTAATGATTGTTGTCGTGCTCTAGGTATTAGGAACTCCTGGAGAAGAGGATTGGTCAGGCGTGACAGCGTTACCGGGGTATAAACCACACAAATTAGGGCAGTACCGACCGCGAAAATTGGGTTTGTACTGGCCAAGGCTGCACGACGTCGTGCAGGGCGAAGCTATGGCTACTGCTCTCCTGCAACTCAATCCATTAAATCGATTAGGAGCCGAAGAGGCAATGTGTCATGCATATTTCCAGGGTCTACCAAAAAAATTGCTAGAACTGCCAGATGGTAAGTATCCAGTAAAGACCCAAAGTGGAGAATTTCCCTTAAAGATCCCCTTGGCGCCATCTATGAATTTGTATGAAATTCTATATAGTTGTATCTTAAAAATAAGTAAACTATTTGAAACAATTTAAACTCTATTTGTTGAGCATTGAGCTAAAACGAAAACAAATGCTTGACAGGTGCGTTGATTTACCGGATGTATATTTACGTAATATTCCTTGCGTTTCTAAATTAACGTTCGCGCTGTCAGAATTCATTTGTAGTAGGACGCCCCCTACGATTACACATTTCTGGAACAACTTGCTTCATTTTAGGAAAATAAGCACCAGGCACTATACAAACGCTCCGAAAACCGATAAACACTGCTCAAAGAGTACACAAACTTAACTCAGTAATTATGAGTGCCAAGTAAAGGTTTTGAGCATCAATTACTCCTTAAGTAATGAGGCATTAGCGTTATCTAGCGTAGACCAATCACAGCGCGCGCTTGGGTGAGTCAAACACGTGCGTTTGTTGACGTTCTAGCTCAATGCTCAACAAATAGAGTTTAGCTGCTTATCAATGATGGTTGGGAAAAAGGAAATTTTAATTATTATAAGAATAACAAAATCATTACATATTTTAAATCTCAGTCCTCAGTTTTAGATTTAGTCATGTTAGTTAATCCAGAAATGAAGGAAATATATCAGTGGTTTAAGTTTTTTAAATTTCTACCCATTAGGAGTACGTAATTAATATTAATGGAATCTTAAAGTAAAGCCCTAGTGGGCTCCAAAATATATTATACTTGGCATATCTATATTAAAACTGAACCATTTAATCCCTGGATGATGTTATTTAATAGGGAAAATGGGGCTCAATAAAATATTAAACCATAACAATATCAGTAAATATTGGAAGCCTCTAAAATTAGTGAAGGTAAAGGGGTTGACTTTAATAGTGATTTGTAATAGCCCATTTGCAAAATTATGTTACAGCTATAATTAAACTATTTCTAGAGTGAGCTTTCATATAATGTGTTGTTGTTTTTAACATCCTGCTTGTGAAAATTATGTTAAAACTATCCTTCAAAAAGCAACACCCTAAGAAATAACAAATAACAATAAATAATTTTAGGCGCTCACCTTGTGGATAATGTATAATTTAAAACCTGATTTTTCCACCACCCAAACCCTAAATTTTTTATAAATGTTATTTTTCATGCCCTATTCAGGAAAATATTATTGTTGGTTTTCTCTTCTTTAACCCAAATTTGGGACTTTATTATTTTGTTTTCTGGTTGTTGATATTATTTAAACCCAAAAGATTAATTGAAAATTTATGAATATTAATTTTCCTTTATTTTACATATTTAATTTTTAATTATGCTTGGAGGAGCCACAGTAATATTACTGTTTTAAACAAATGACATTAGATAGCACCATATGTAGCGTACAGTCAATAATTTTATACTAATAAAATATCAGAAAAGAACCCTAATTTAAAATTTTCACTGTACTGGCAAAAAACAAGGGATGTCTACCATTTTAAAGGAAAAACAGCTGCCGGCAGCAGGTTCAGATTATTAAAACTCTGAGTTAAAGCTCTTTTTTATATCTCCCTGCACATAATTAGTGGAATAAACTTTTATGCGGCCATGTCAAATAGAAATAAAGGAATTTAATGATGTTTAAAATATTCTCTAAAAATACTTTAGTCCTGTATTATTAATCACACATCCCACTGAAACTTATCTTAAAAAGATATCTTTAACAAAAAAAGATACAAAATGAAGAAATAAGAAGTATTTATTTTTTAAATAATTTTATATATTTATGTATTATCCTTTCCCACCAGGCTTGATCACTATGGGAAAATAGATCAACACCCCCCCCCCCCCT
>JABXWE010069498.1:0-13868 GCA_014611495.1 Limonius californicus | reverse complement strand
AAAATCGCAAAATTGTTTCCCCTCTAAAGGTGTAGGGTTTGAGTTGTTAATTATAAAGCCATTAATAAGAAATATACTCTAATAACCCATTCCCTTATGGCGGATCTCGGGTTGTCCTAAATTTATTCGGATCTCAGCTTGTTACCAAAAACAGATATATATATATATATATATATATATATACAGCTACTAATTCATGTATCATGAATTAGGAGAAACGTTGCACACTGCAAAGTACTTTCCTGCCACGCTTCAATAGCAAATAATACAACTGCATTTTAACTTTCTACCAAAAATTAGTGAAAAGAAACCCCAAACACACTGTAAACAAGTCATAAACACCCCTTCAACGCTCTGACCACGGGTCTTACCGGGAAAATTCATTATTAATTTAGGGTTAGATACCGAGTGGGGAAGATGCTAAAATGACTACAAAATCTATTGGTGAATATATGTGCCATTTAAAATCCGACTTTCCACATTCAGTCCTTAAAACAATGAGTGGTACGTATGTGCACCCGAACGAAGGAGCTAAAACAAGCTAATGAACTTTTTCAGATACAGATACGTTAAATGATCCAACCAGTATAAAATCTGCTTTCCTAGTACAACACAAATTAGATAAAATATGTAGTTTGCGGCATCACATTCTCTAAAACGTTTAACGTTGAAGGCGGACTACTTGGCCGAAACACTCTTTATAAAGGCAACATATTTAAACCTTAAACTAGTAGAATTCTGCAATACTACTAAAATGTGTTATACTACCCACCCCCCCGCCCCCCGGAACCGCTTTCGCATTACTTGAGAGGGGTGCGGGAGTCCCTTGGCCATCGCCTCAGCCAGGGTACGAACACGGGGCCGATTGACCGCATTTCACTGTGACCTCGACTGCCAGTGCGTATTCGCACTGGCCTATCGTCGTTTATTTTTCTTGTACTGCATTAACTGCACGTTATGATCTCCGAGGAGTTGAATTATTGTGAGTAAGAAATCTGTTCTGTTTCATAATGTAAGTTTTATTCCCTACGTGTCATTCGCCGAGGCTTCTCATACACTAAACACAAGGCCTTAGGGCGGCAAGCAATTATTTCTAAAGTAAAATATTTCTCTGCTCACGCTTTTGCAGTATTTTAAGGTTTATTAACAATTTTAGTGTATTGAAAACTAGATCTAATTCTACGGTTATTTTTGAATTTTGGAAGGTCGTTACTACCATACATATATTATTACCGGATACACGATTACTATCTTAGAATATCATAGGATTAATAACCATAGAAAACATATGTTTAAACAAATGTGATACAGTTTTAGCTAGCGAATTTTTAGAGCAAATAAAATAAGTTTGCTGACTCCTAGTTTAAGCCGACGAAACATCGTCTTGAGTTTTTTAATAAAACTCTTTGTATATTTTAGGGCCTGTCTTCTAATTTTCCGATAAAAGTCTTCGATAGTTGTCAGGTTGTATGAACTAACCGCTAGGATAAATCTACCCGACAGTGTTGTTGCATGTCTCAGTACAATTTATCCTAGTGGTTAGGTAGTGGCCAAATTAAACTGCCACTGGATCTATAGAATGTGTGGCAAATTCCGTACAATGGTGTGCGGAAAAGAAACCATTATCTTAAAAACAGGGAGTTAAACAGAGATAGGTACTATATTTTGCTTACTAAACGCCGGAGGGGCTGTGAAGGACGTCATTCAACGTCATTTGCTGTAGTTGGTAGTAAAATATGGGATTTAAATTTGCAATTGTATGTGTAACCTTTATAATCATTTTTTCTGCGGTAGGCACTAATTCCACCCGCAGTAATTTAATATAATGAACCGCTTACATAAAATCGTAAAGTTACGTAAAAGAACTGCTCCATGAGTGTTACACAATGGTTTATAAAATATAAACAATTTCATCTTCATAACTATATAGTACTTTATTATTTGGAGTAACTTATTTGAATTTCTTCCAGTAATGTTTGAACAATAGTTTTCTTTAATTTAAATCTTCGTAAAAATTGAAATCATCCAAAACTTAAAATGATTACGACCATAAGTCTGCAATCTGGATTTACATGATTAAAAATTTCTGCTTAGTCGTAAATACAGGACGTATCAATAAAAATTTACGATAATGCCCATCCGGAAGATAGCGTTCTTGTTTCGTATTACAAATGAAATTACCACCTGCCTGAAACTATATTACTTTCACTTAAACGTATTCTTCCTGTAGCTAGTAATAAGAGAGCAAATCAACTGTCCCTAAATTTAATAGCAACCTGTATAAATCCTTGAAAACAATCTGTTATGAATAACAGTTAATGATGAATTTATGTTTCATTTTAAGTTAGACAATTTTAAAAATATACAAACCTTATCGCAGGTGCATTAATGATAAACAACAGTTCCATCGTTAGTCATAGCTTGTTGATAGTCTAAAGGGAAGTACAAACAAAATTGTGTAGGAACATCTCCCACATTCCCCATCGTCGCAATAAGTTCAGTACGTTTAATAAATAAGTTTGATATTACGAGTAGCGACTTAGTATTTTGTAGACGAAGGAAAAAATGTAAGGTCCCAACATCATTCTTTGGAAGGAGAAAAATTGACCTCTTTAAGTATTCTGCTATCAACTAGAAAAAGTTTAATACTTCCATTTGTGTAGCGCAAGACGGCCATTTGTCGCAATTTGTCGTCCTCAAATTCTGTTCAGAAGAGTCTTTCAGAAATTACATTTAACTTCCTACTTCATTTAAACATAAACTGCCGCAAGTTCTTCAGCCACCACAAGACATGTAAAAGCATTTATCTTCCATGATTGTGTTTCAACCAAACACAATCCTTCGCCTTATTTCTCGCGCTTACATAAAATGTGTTTACAAGCTCTAAACCGCCTTTAGATGTATTCCTGATCCAACAAAACTTTCCCTGTTTTATCTTTGCCAGATGAGCTAGTCGGTGTAACGGGATAACTCTTCAAATATTAATTTTTATAAAAATCGCATACATATTAAATATATATCTGTTAATTCTTTTCTACTGTTGGCTTTTGTGGAATAGAGAACTTTGTTTTGGGAATTAGGTTACGGTTGGTAAACTTAACTGGATGCTATCTGCACCACCAAACATTTTAAACAAGAATGTTCATTCTCACGCTCCTCTTTTTTAGGTTGGATTATTGTTGGCTTTAGTAGAAAATCCAACTTTAATAGTATTAGTAAAACACGTTAAAAATATCCAGTTCACATTAATGGAAATTGTTTAAACGTATTTTAGGATTTGTCGTTGTGTCATGGGTTAACTTGTCTTACACAATAAGTAATCACAGTAAGAGAGCTGTATATAAAACCTTAGTCCAAAATGTGTCCAAGAAAAGTTCACAAAGTTGCACTTCGGAAATCCCATTTAATTCGAATTTGATAAATAATCTATTTTTTATCGGAAATGAAACATCAGGCAACCATAAAAGAAAGTATTTTCGGTAGCTAAGCAAAGAATTACATGTGTCGAACAAAGCTTTTGCACCTAGAAGGCGTTGTAACGGATGCTTGTTGTTGTTACATAGCCACTTTTATCTGTCATTATCATTAATATGCCAGTCGGCCTGCTCTATACCACGTGTTTCTCCTCAGCGCTAAATTACAAGCACGGGAGACGACAGTACAACGTCGAATCCGAAGGAGATAAAGTGTAGAGAAGGTTTTTAGTGTTACGATTGGTTGCTAACCGGATTGGGAAATTCTGTGTGGTGGGTTGCAGCTTTAAAGGACCACGAAGGAGAAGAAACGAGAAACGTCCAAAAAATAATAGAAATAGCAGAAAATTTCTACAAAGCTATGCATACCTCGCAACTTGATGAAAACCCGGAATATCAAGCGCCTAGAGAAAAAGTTCTAAACGTTGGATCGGTGGAACTACTAAACATTGAGAAAGAAGAAGTGAAGCTAGCTCTAAATATGAAAAACAACAAACCACCAGGGGTGACGACATAGAAATAGAACATCTGGAAGAAGAAGGAGATGTTATGAACGGGTTGTGTGAACTATTCAATGAATGTCTAAAAGAAGGAGAGATGACAGATACATTCAACAATGCTATAGCCGTTCTCATTTATAAAAAAAGAAGACCCAAAAACCCTAGAAAACTATAGGCCTATTAGTCTGCTATCACAGGTCTATAAGAAGTCTTTACAAAGATAATAACCAATAGAGTTACGACTAAGCTAGACGAATATCAACCGGTAGAACAGGCTGCGATTAGAAAAGACTACAGCACATTCGACCACCTACTAACAGAAAGAATATAAATCAAGAAAGTTATTGAATATAACCTAAACATTTTCATGGCTTTTGTAGACTTCTGCAATGCATTCGACTCAGTCGAACACTGGATAATTCTCAATGGACTGAAAAATTCCGCAATTGATCACAGATATATTCAAATAATAAAATATGTATTCAAACTACATCAGAACACAAATAAGATTAAAATCGAAAGAGGAATCCGACAGGGCGACACTGTGTCGCCTAAATTGTTTAACGTTGCCCTGGAAGAAGTCTTCAAACATCTAAAATAGCACCACAAGGTTATATTAATAAATGGCAGGCGATTAAATAATTTAAGATACATAGATGATATACTTATTGCAGCTGAAAACCTAGAAGACTTAAGACAAATAATAGAAGAATTAAAAGAAGAAGCGGGTTAATAGGGTTAAAAATGAACATAACAAAGACAAACACTAGGTACCAGATGGACCCTCAGATAAACATTAAATACACCCAAATAGAAAACGTTGACAATTACATATATCTGGGCCATCAAATAAAACTGAATAGAGAAAATTAACCTACTGAAATATATATCGTGAGTTCAAACAGTAATTACATAATGGTTGGCCATGGAATAATAAAATAATGTCTAATGCAAGCTTTATATACCAATTGACTTTTAGGCACAGCCTTTCTAGCGCCATCTAGCGCAAGCGCCAGTACCTAACCGGCAGTGCTATTTTAGTCTAAGTTGCATGGTAAATGTAAATAAATCAAATTTTGAAGAAATGAGTTCTATTATTTCAATTTAGACAATATCAGTAACAACTAAATTACTATACTATTAAACAAATCATAACAAGTTGGTGATTATTAAAATTGGAAATTTAAATTTTTTTATTTCACTGGTACAGAAAAATAAACATAAAAAAATAAAGAAGCTGCTCAAAATGACCACCGTTTTCCTGCAGGCACAAATTTACTCGTCTTTTCATACTACTAAAAGCATTTATAAGAATTTGAGGAGTTATATTGGCACACTGTTCCGTTATTCTGTTTTGCAGTTCCTCGATATTGTTAATAGGGCTCTTGTATACATTATTTTTCAGATAAGGGAGTATAAAGTAATCTAAAATAGTCAAGCCTGGTGATCCAGGTGGAAATTCTGAATTTGAACGTAAACTAATTATTCGATCGTCAAAAAATTGACAAAGGTAATTGAGGGTCTCTTGAGCGGTGTGGGCCGTCGCGCCATCCTGTTGGAAGTACCCTTGCTGGAGCTCATCCTCATGAAGCTGATTAATAAATTCACGTACAATATTCCGGTATCTCTGAGCAGTAACAGTTTCGTGGAAAAATATGCGTCCGATAATACGTCTTAGAGACACAGCAATCCAAACACCAACTTGTAACGGGTGAAGCAGAGATTCGCGAAAAGTATGCGGTTTTGCAGCACTCCATAACCTCATATTTTATGAGTTTATATACCCCTAAAGGTGAACCAGGCCTCGTCAGAAAGAAACGTTAAATTTAGCAATTCGTCGTTGTTCATTCAATTTTGTTGGAACCACTGACAATACAAAATTCTCCTATCGTGATCTTCTGGCAGTAACTCATGTAAAGCAAGAATTTTGTATGGGAACAACATTAAATCATTTTTGAGGATAGTATGGCAAGTTCCTAATGATAAACCAGTCTCTTGCGAAAGTGTATGTAGTGATGTAGTGGGTTGCTCGTTCAAACGTTGACGAACATCAACTGTATTTTGAGTACGAACTTTTGGCCTTCCGGCTCTATCTCTATGAGTAATGCTCCCTGTATCTCGGAATACATCAATACATCTTCTAAGTGCGCTGTAAAAAACTCCTTCAAGGACAGCAATATCTGGAATTTGTTGCCGAAATTCATCTAAACATGGCACCGTACTGTAAATCCATGCGCCGTTCTCTCGAACACCATTTCGAAAATATCATGCAATTATAAGTGTTTTGTGTTCCATTGTAAAAACCATTATTATTGTAACTTAATTTAATTTTCAATATAAACGTACGACAACTACAACAGTGATGACAGTTAATGAATTTTTAAGCTTGCATTGGACATTACTTTTATTTTCGATTGGCAACCCTTATGTAATTACTTTTTAAACTCACGGTAGAAAAAGAAGACTGGCGTGGATGGCATTTGGTAGGTGGGACATACTATTAAAAATAAAAATATCTCTATAAGGTTAAGATTGCAACTATTCGAAAAATGCATCCTTCCAGATATCGACGGTCACCAAACAATCAATGAAGAAAATAGCTGTGACACAGAGAGCAACGGAGAGGCAAATCTTCGGAATGTCTCTAAGAGACTGGAAAAGCAATATATGGATTCGAAAACTACTAAACCAAAAATGTAATTGAAATCATTGCTTAGCTAACATGGAACTAAGCCGGCCATCTAGCTAGATGTACGAACGGCAGATGGACTAATGCGATTTTAGATTGGAGACTATGTACTAGAAAATGTGGAAGAGAGCGGCCACCATCACGCTACAAATGATCTGAAACGGGCAGCAGGTTTAAATTGCACAAAAGTAGCACAGAAAATATGAGGACGGCCTATGTTCAGAAATGCACTGTAGAAGAAGGCCATTGAGATTGAGATTGAGGGTTGAATAAACTGCGTGGTAATGCTGGGGAGTCGATCCCAACCCAAAAACGTCGTTTTACACACAAAGCAAGTGCTAGGCTAAATGAGCTTCCAGCACAATTAAGCCTTGAGCATTAGTGTTCAAATTTTAATGTTTTATAAATTTCCAAATAATACAGTGATGGAAAAAATTGTCAGTAATCCGATAGTTTGACTTTGATTAATTAACCAATTAAGCGTAGTTTCTTTTTATTATATCGTTTCCAACTTTTGTGTGAAGGTAACCGTAACAACGTGAAAAGAATAACTGTGAAAAATCGAAGATGTGTATTCAAAATGTATAGTCTTAACCGTATTGTTTTCTTAAAACATGGCATATTTATAAACAAATACAAAGCAAATTGTACATGTAACATCGAAATTAATTTAAATAATTTTTACACTCTTGATTGTCAAGTGAAACAAAACGCTGCTAGAAAACGCTTTATTTGAACGCAAACTAAAGCACAAAATGCATTTTAATGCAATAACTTTCAAGGGTAAAGAAGTGAACAAATTATAAACTTTCATCAGATTTAAACTGTCCCGCACGCAAGGTTTGTTTCCAGTTGGTATTTTAAGCTAGAAGGCGCTTTATTTGAACACAAACTAACACACAAAATACAGTTTAATGCAATAATTTTCAACCGCAAAGAAATGAACAAATTGTAAACTTTCGTCACATTTAAACTGCCCCGCATGCAGAGTTGGTTTCCAGTTGATATTCTAAGCTCGAAAACGCTTTATTTGAACGCAAAGTAAAGCACAAAATACGTTTTAAGGGAATGGTTTTCAACGGTAAAGAAGTGAACAAATTTTAAACTTTCATCACATTTAAACTGCCCCTTACGCAGGAGATAGTTCCTGTAGATATCCTAAGTTAGAAAGCGCTTTGTTTGAACGCAAACTAAAGCACAAAATACATTTTAATGCAGTAATTTGTAAAGAAAAGAACAAATTGTTAACTTTCATCACATTTAAACTTCCCCGCACGCAGAGTTTGTTTCCAGTTGGTATTCTAAGCTAGAAGACGCTTTATTTGAACGCAAAGTAAAGCACAAAATACATTTTAATGCAATAATTTTCAACGGTAAAGTACAATTATTATTATGGATATTATATTTGTGGCTTGAAAAGTAAAAAATAGTTATATTTCTTGTTCGTATTCTTTAGAAATGGACAATTTAAGAATATTATGTCAAAGAGGCCAAGAAAGCGTAAATATTTTTCTTAATTACACAATAGTATTAATAAATGGATTAAGGAACTATATCATTTTCTTTATTTTGTCGCCCAGATGTCCGTCGCCCACTTCTCTATAGCCAGTGTTGGGTAGTAACTAAGTAAAAGTAACTCGTTACTAGTAACTAGTTACTTTTCAGTAACTTAATAGTAACTTAATTACTTTTGTGTTTTCAGTAATTGTAACTATAACACGTTACAATTATTTAGTAACTTTAGTAACTGAATATGACAAGTTACATTTTCCTGCAACAAATTTAAAATATTTTAAAATGTTCGGTTTTTAATGCGTAGTATTTAAAAAATTATACCTGAAACTGAAGAGTTTGTTGAAATTTCGAATGTTTAGTATGCAAATGCTAACACCGAACACAGGAATACCTTCTTGTACTTAGTCGATAATAAATAATATTTGACCGATCCTATTTGGGTGGTGACAGCTTTTTCCAGTAATCTTTAATCCTTTAACAACTAGAAGCTCTCTGGGCAGGTATGCGGATTACTGGGAAGTACATTGCTAACGCCTGTGCGCAGGTTGTGGGTGTCTAATTCAGACGAAAATACATTCACCGTCTCTATGTTTCAATAATAACAAAAAATAAAATAGAATCCTGGGAAAATCCCAAAAACATCGTTGAACCAGCGCCTCTAAGCTCTAAGCCTGTTCCATCCCCCACGTTTTGCTGTTTAAACATTACTATAATAAATCTGTGTTGTATGCTATTTGCACTTCATGTAGTAAATTTGTTTGTGACAAGTTTCAATAAGTGTTTGTTTATCAAAATGAACAGCACTTTAATGGAGGTTGATGATTTTGAAAACGTGCGGTTTGCGAGCAATAAAATACCTGTTTCTGTTGATATTAAGTTGGTAGTAATTGCATGTACATTAGTAGCGTCTCATAAAAAAAGGTAACTTAAAAAATAACGAATTACTTTATGGTAACTTAGTAACTTATTCAAGTTACTTTTATAATTTTGTAACTTAGTAACTTACTTAGTTACTCTTTTGCCGAGCAACTGATTAACTTACTTAGTTACTTTTTTAGAGTAACTTACCCAACACTGTCTATAGCCCAGTTGTCCGTCGCCCAGTTAATCATCGCCTACTCCGTCGACCTGTTAGCCGTCATCCAGTTGACCGTGTTCATCAACATTAGATGGTGTTCAATGCCGATTCTATTAAAAATGGCATAGAACTTTACCAATTTAAAATGAATTTATGGTCTAGCTGTGTATATTATATTATAACTATATATAAAATAATGTTATTATCCAAACAAGATTTTAAAGCGCAAATGTAACAGAAATTGTTTTTTGAAAGTACCTACTTTAATTTCGGTTTATAAATTGTCTCGCTATAATAATGAGTTCAAGAACCGTTGTCAGTTAGTGCGTTTATATTAGGTAACTAAGATGTTTTTTCATTCCTATTCACGAAGCAACGAGGTTAAACCGATATAGCCTTAGATTTTAATTTTTACGGGTGCTGCGAAAATACTTGTAATTTTATTTTTGTACCTGAAATATGATTTCCCAACCGTATTTCTTCAGAAAACTTCACACTTTTTATTTTTCTTTGGTTAAAGTTCTTTAGTGCCGGATATAATTTGATCTCGGTCTACTTCTCTCAGCTTTCAAATGATGTTTCTTTTATTCAATTCCTTTATCCAATTCATTTATTACACTTGGCATTTACGGAGACTTCAAGTAACAATATTTGTGCTTGAACATAAATATATGTGTTTTCATTTCTGTACGATGAAAGCATGTGTTGCCTTTTAGATCAAACTCAACTTACACATTTCCCACTTAAATAATCCCATTATAAAATGTAACTTTCTGCATTTTATATAGAATGGGATTAATTAAGTTGGAAAACGTTTAAGTTACATTTTGAAAAAGAGATCAATACATCAATATTTGAAAACCAGAGTGTTTGACCTGTGTGTATTGCCGGTTCTAACATTCAGATATGGACTTTCATAAAAATAATGTAGAGAAGATTAGAACAACCCAACGTGCAATGGAACGAGACTCTAAAAGATCGAAAGGGGAACGAATACATCAGACCGAAAACGAAGCTCACAGACGTTGTAGAACGAATGTGCCCGACTTAAGTGGAAATGGGCCCGGACATAATGAGAAATTATCAGGTAACAGATGGAATCAAATGATTAATAAATGGAGACCATGGAATGGGAAAATAGGAAGAGGAAGACCCCAAAAACGATGGGTGGATGCGAACAGCGAGAAATAGAAGTCAGTGAAGACATATGGAGGAGGCTTACGTCCAATATTGGAATACTTGCAGCTAGATAGAGATATATATATATATAAAATACCACAATTTATTAAATAATAATAATTATTGTTATTAAAAAATAATTATAAATTTCTGCAAGGCACATTTCAAATGTTTGGTGGTAGCTCAGTTGGTAGAGCGCTCACTTTCTCAGGAAAACGTCGATTCTGGCTTGGGTTTGAAACTTAAGCATTAGTATGCAGATTTATAAAAATCTTGTCTGTAACCCACCGCAAACAATTTCCCAATCCGGCTTGCAACCGTGAGATCTTAATGCTAAAAACCTTCTCTGGAATTTCTGCCGTTCGGAGTCGACGTTAAACTGAAGGTCTCCCGTGTTTCTACTTTAGCGCTGAGGAGAAACACATGGCAGAGAAGAGGCCGATACCTATCAGTGGGACGAAAAGACTGTCCATGATGATGATGATGATATTTTAAGGGCATATATTAGAATCTATTTTAAACTGGCTACTGTGTACGATTTCAATTAATTATACGTGTTTTGTTATTTGCTATTATCTCTGTGCTTAACTTTCAAAATGCTTAAACTATACATACACTCAGTTGGTTGAAACCCAGTAAAATCTAAATACCGGGCTAAAAATAGGGAACTGCTATAAAATCACAACTTAATTAAAAAAGTCGTGTAATTTGTAAATTTTTAATGGTCCTGGCAAATCTCCATTATGGTTTGACAAGATTTCATTCTACTATAGATCTATAATGGCTCACAGGCCATGTGAAACGGATTTTATTTTATAATTCCAGTAGTCCTCCTGTCAAATGAAAGGTAAGATGACTGCCGAGTACAAGAGCCTTATTGGAAGTTAGTGGTGTTTCTTCAAAGTTCAAAGTATTGGGGTTTATTGTAACAAGTTGCAGTCGCTGATTTTCCGGTTATTTTTTGTTCTATCCCCTTGAAAACATTGATTCAGGTGGAAGGAATGTGGAATTTCAGGATGGATCACAATTTTTAATTTGTTTTTCAATATAACCTATTTATCTAACATACAAAATTAATTATTTAAATCTACTTTTGTTTGTTGTGTAAATCTAGATTTGTGAACCGCGATGCTTTTTAAAAATACAGCTTCTAAGATAGAGCCTGGCGGATTTTATTGGCGCTTTTATTTCATAAACCGAATGGAGAACTTCCGCTTTTATTAGTTTAGAGAGGACTGTAAACTTAGAAGGGTTGCTTTTGCACTAAAACGCGTTTTGCAAAAACCAGATCCACAGTTCACTTTTAAATTAGTAATTTCGAACTGCTATTTCGTAACAATGCGACATAGTAAATGCTTTTGTGACTATGAGATAATGAAATCCAAAATCAATACAATAAACGTACCAACTGGTGCGCCCTCCTGTTTCGCTAAAATTTTGCTATTTTAGTAGCTGAAGGCTTTTATGACCGCGAAGTAGTTAAAATGTGACAAAAGCTGCGTAAAAATTTTATCGGCACTTACGCTGTTGCTGTATGTCCCTAATAAGAACTACATAAAACAAATAAGCCAACACGAACGGGTGTCTCTGAGGGAGGAACTCGTGGAAAGTAATAGCGTGACAAGATTATCGAGCTGATCAAGTTGCTGCGTACGTAACCTAACCATTTAATGAAATCGTTTGTAGAGTTGACAATTTGACAGTTGCGGGTTTTCGAGAAGACCTGAAATCTCGACCTGCAAATTAATTTGTTCTATTGTAATATACCATTCAAAGTGAAATTCCCTGTTATCGCAACTATTAAATAGTCAAGTTGATGTATCGCCCACTTTATAATACTTCTGTAAAACGTTACATTACTAGCATTTACAATTCATAAACTGATGTTTCCGAGCGGTAAATTAATGCTAATTTATTTATGCGTTTCCGTATTGTATTCAAGTTTGCAAAACGCAAAAAATTTAGGTGTCGGGTAGGTTTAGCAGCCCATGCTAAGGATTATTACATCCCCTTCCTGCTCTGTGCTGTCTCGATCGATTTTCGTCCGAACAGGACGCATTATTTACTCCTGGCCTTTTGATAAAGGAAACCGCATTGTTTGCTATAATTTTGGCTCGCTTTTGTATTATGATCAATATGCGTGAAAACGAATATTACAACATACGATCTCCGAGTTTCATGTTTTATAATTTAAATTTTAGTCGGAGTGCCTCGGAATTTAAAAGCTACCTTTTATGCTAAACACTGTATTAATATCTAGCAAAAAAGAAGTTGCGAATTTTGTAATACGAGATCATACTTCCGTTTTGTATTACAGAGAAATTAAGAATTCCTCTCGTAGAAGATTATGACCACTGAGAGCTAAATTATATATTCCTAAATTCCTTAGTGCTATATTAACGTCCTACAACGTTTTCGTAATCTAAGTAAAATATTTTGATTTTTAGTTTTTTCTTTTTTTCCTTTCTAGAGCAAATGCAGCAAACCAAACAGCATTGATTTTGTATGAAAATATAAGAAGTCTGCTTCTTCTTCGTTTTCCTTTAGTCCGTTTCTACTAGTGATGGGTGTAGCTCGAATGAAATCATTCGAAATATTCGATTATGCATGTATCTCGAGATAACTCGACATGCGAGTAAATAATTGAAAAGATGAAAAATTCTCGAATAAGTAGCGACGCGCGCATCTCGAATCAAATAATTCTAAATATTCCTTTGTGCATGCATCTCCAAGATGCGAGCAATTTATGCGAATGATAAGAACTTCTCAAATACGTAGAGACGCCCGCATCTCGAATGAAATCATTCGAAATATTCGATTATATATATTGTCGTGTACGGACAGCAGCATACTTTTCTAACTCAACTTAAACTTCTGTTTCATGTAATCATTTAATCTTGCATTCGACTAGCTCTCATAGGGGTCTATTTCAGTTACTGGGTCGCTCATAAATTATAGTACCACACCTTCGTAGTTCGCTGTCATTAAATCTGTATGCATTCCAAATAAAAGATTACCAGTTTCTTTGAACTCCAACTTTTAATAGTTTAGTAAAGTTACAAACAACCTAAACATATTCCATTCTAAACTTAACACTG
This sequence comes from Limonius californicus, assembly GCA_014611495.1. NCBI lineage: Eukaryota > Metazoa > Arthropoda > Insecta > Coleoptera > Elateridae > Limonius > Limonius californicus. The sequence continues at coordinate 336 of JABXWE010069498.1, read as the reverse complement.
TTTAACTTAATTATGAATTTACTTATCAAGCCCGGATTCCTGTGAACAGTTTTTCACGTCTGCAGCTTTCAGTATTTTTATTTTTTTTACTCCAAATATTTACTCATTCCCCTGACAACCCTTATGTCTGGCCAATCGAAACACTTCAACGATCTCATTCGATCTACGTCTACGTCTTTTTAAAAAATGAATGAACATCCTTGATCACATACTTCGATGTGCCAAACATTGTACAGCAAACCAACTAAAGTTAACACAAAGATAACCTAGAGAAGGAAAATACAAAGATAACCAAAATATCATGACAATATATATATATATATATATATATATACA
>JABXWE010069496.1:0-11564 GCA_014611495.1 Limonius californicus | reverse complement strand
GCCAATAAACTTTTAAGTGCTATAGTACCTGGAAAGAAAGTGTGTATCAATGAGAGAGTAGTTCCATTCCGTGGACAGACGATACAAATTTGGCATAAAAGTTTTACAATTATTTATAAGTGAAGGATATACGTACAGTTTCAGAATCTGTAGCGAATAAAAACGTAAACCTGGCGTTTTTGTGGTATCTTCTGTGGGACATACCTTAATGAATAATCTTATGGATGCAGGAGGAATACCGTACATAGATACCTTCTACACCAGTAATCACTTTGATCACGCAGTTCTAAGCAGGTTATCATTTGATGGACCTAACAGGAAAATAAATCCTAAAATAGTAATGATTTCAAAGTCACACAGATGGCAACAAATTATACAATAAAGTAACACAGGAATTATTATTCTAAAGTAGAAGGATAAAAGAGATGTTCGGCGTTGAGCACAACTTATTCAGATACCAGAAGAGAAATACCCACAGGTATGGAAAAACCTGAGACGATAATAGATGATAATTAATAGAGAATCTTTTATAGAGATATTGTGTTAGACGAAATTTTACTGACCAGCATTATTAGAATTAGTTTTATAGCTACTTACAATTTCTATAAAGTTGCAACAGGACACAAAATGCAAATAACAAAACTTCAGCCATCTGCCAACAGTAGAACAATATTGTATGGTATCGTATCCGCGTAGATGGACAGTGTGCTACGAAATGCTAAAAAATGATTATGGCCGTGCAAATGCAGCTTCTATATCTAAACAAACTCCATATAAAAGCACAAAATACCTGCTTGCAAGTTAGTAAATTTCTTGAAATCATAATTTACGCACACCTATTTCTTCTTCGTCTTTAAGTACCACTTCTATCGAAGATTGTTATCATTAATGTTATTTCAACTTTTGAAACTGTAGTTCGGAACAGAGATGTCCTGTTCTTGTTATACCACTGTCGTAGATTTTTAAGCCGCCTTCTTCCTGGTCTTCTCTTTTCCGGAATTTTCTCTTGTACAATTAATTGTAGTATTCAAGCTTTCTAGTTTTGATGGTATTATATAGAACATGTGTGTTTTTTTCCATTCTTTGAAGGACTGTTTCATTAGTTTGTTCTGTCGGTCCATAATATTTTTAAAACTCTTCTATACACCCACATGTCAAATGCTTCGATCTTTTTGCACATCGCCTGTGTGACTCTCCAGGATTCCGCCCCGTACAGGAGAATAGAAAAGATATAACATTGCGCTGTTCGCAGTCTTAGTTGTAGTTTGAGGTTGCGGTCACATAGTACGCTCTTCATCTTGAAGAAAGCATTTCTGGCCTGTTCGATTCTGCACTTTATTTCCATGCTGTGGTCCCAGTGTTCATTAACATAACATTCCAGGTGTTTGTACTTATCGACACGTTTCAGGGATTCTCCATTTAAATTGAAAGAAGTATTAATGATATTTCTTGGACTGATTACTATGTACTGGGTTTTCTAATAATTAATATTTAAACACCTATTTAAAAAATTGAAATTTAATTCTAACCATATAAAACTACTCCTGGACCCGCCCTCTTTCAATTTCCTATACGGAATCATACAAATGTGAATTATATACAATCCATGAATCTCCAAAGTCGAGTACAACAAGTAAGTTAAATTCAAAATACCGGAAACACCCGCGTAAATTATGTTTAACTCACGCGGTAGTTAACGTGTTAAGCATTATTTCAACTTATAATGAATTATAATTTGTATTTATTAGGTGCGGGATTACGTTTTCATGTAGAGATAACCGCATGGTTCATAAAGTCTACATTTTCTAGATTTATGAAGCTATTGTTCGTCATATTGATTGCATGCTGTCATATTCCTAGATATGCAGCAAAAATCCCAATGAAGTGATAGCTAGACCTCCTTAAAACAACCTCTACTGCACCACTTATTAAGCATTTTGAAATAATGTACATATAATCCATCCAGTTCTCTACGGAGCAATTCAATTTTTTCATTTGATGCGAAATATTAAAAACTTCCTAATTTATATGGATAGTAACTGATGCATTCAGTAGCAAATTTTATGTACAAAAATAAAAATAACTCAAACTAAACCATACTTATATGTTATCAACCTTTATCAAAAATTTTGTTAATTACTATATAATATTATCATTTCCAATTAAACAAAATGTTGAAGTCATAACCATCTCTAATGTACATCCATAATACCCTGCAACAACAAAATCTCAGTAGAGTTCTCCCTAGTTTGGGTTCAAATTTATTAGATCTCAGCTATAGGATCCAAATATTTTACCTGTTAGTTCTAATTACAGAGATATTCCCGATTACGGTAAAATGCCAGAACCGACGAGATAATTTGGTGAGGGTTTACCCTTAACTCTCAACCAAATGAAGAGGCTCACCAGCTTACACCTTTATTTATTGATTAGTCCTCATTACCCATATATATCACATTAACTTCATGTGGCAAGGTAAAAGTTTCAGATATCTATAATTGTTGAAAAATTTACATTAGTGCATACTTAGGCATACAAATTTTATCTGGCAAATCTTTGACAGCAAAGGTTCATAATTTACAGTGAAAAATGGTTCAAATCACGCTGAGCTCACAATTTTTAAATCCGCGCGCACTTTGCCTAATTAGTAGACGCTGCGAAAACTAAAAGTGCTCCACCTTTTTACATAATGCAACATTAGTGCTAATTGTGACAAAAAACTGTATTAAAAAATCATACTAATATTCAACAAAGTCATGTCAGATTTAGATGGGGTTTTGACAGAGTCTCGAAAAATAAAGAAAGTTTGGTAAAGTAATTTTTAAATCTTCAATCTAAAACTATAATGTAATGTCTTTCGGCCTATTTTTCACAACTACTCCTTGAAGGGATGGAATAAATAAACAAGCTCATACTTAATTCAGTTACCGAGTGTCACAAATATCAACCACGGTTTTATATATACAATATAATCAACAAAATTCTGGATAAAAGTTGGCCGCGGAAAAGCAAACGTGTATCTGTACTTAAGCCAGACAGATTTATATCATTTGCTACAATTATTTTATAGTTATCAAAGTATAGTTCAGTTACTGCAATTATATTTTATTCTATAATACAAAATGTTTACTTCTAAATGCAATCATTTTAAAGTGCTTCAATAAAACAGACTTTACATTACTTCACAAACCTTGCTGGGTTCTGTACAAGTTCTTTCAACATATTTAACAAATAGAGCTGCGTAAGCTGCCTTCATTACATTCGAGTTTTTGTTTCAGTATTTAACAATAAATAGCAGTATTCAACCTAAATAAAGTAACAGTAAACTGCAACTGGCTGCGTTCAAGAAAAAACCCATTGCACTATTGTTTTCTTCATATTAAAGCATGCTTTCAGTACACAATCAAAACATTAAAATTTTTACTTTAATGCTTTATGATAATTGCTAGTATAACATATAAGTCAAGCGTTCTATAAAACTGGCTAGATTCTCGAAAAGACACTTTGCACGTACGATTTTCTTCACATTAAAGCATGGTTGCCATGCATAATCACAACAATGAAGTTCCTGCTTTAATATTTAATAATAAGTACCATTATTCAATCTAAATCGAGCGTTCTAGAGAAGGGCAACTGGCTAGACTCATGGAAAGGCACATTGCGCCTACGAGTTTCTTCACATTAAAGCATGGTTGCCATGCATAATCACAACAATAAAGTTTTCTGCTTTAATATTTAATAATAAGTACCAGTATTTAATCTAAATAGAGTGTTCTAGAAAACAGCAACTGGCTAGAATCATGGAAAGGCACATTGCACGTACGATTTTCTTCACATTAAAGCATGGTTGCCATGCATAATCACAACAATGAAGTTTTCTGCTTTAATATTTAATAATAAGTACCAGTATTCAATATAAATAGAGTGTTATAGAAAACAGCAACTGGCTAGAATCATGGAAAGGCACATTGCACGTACGATTTTCTTCACATTAAAGCATGGTTGCCATGCATAATCACAACAATGAAGTTTTCTGCTTTAATATTTAATAATAAGTACCAGTATTTAATCTAAATAGAGTGTTCTAGAAAACAGCAACTGGCTAGAATCATGGAAAGGCACATTGCACGTACGATTTTCTTCACATTAAAGCATAGCTGCCATGCATAATCACAGCAATGGAGTTTCTGCTTTAATATTTAATAATAAGTACCATTATTCAATGTAAATAGAGCGTTCTAGAAAACAACAACTCGCTAGATTCATGGAAGGGCACATTACACGTACGATGTTCTTCACATTAAAGCATGGTTGCCATGCATAATCACAACAATAAAGTTTTCTGCTTTAATATTTAATAATAAGTACCATTATTCAATGTAAATAGAGCGTTCTAGAGAACGGCAACTGGCTAGACTATGGAAAGGCACATTGCGTGTACGATTTTGTTCACATTAAAGCATGGTTGCCATGCATAATCACAAAAATGAAGTTTTCTGCTTTAATATTTAAGAATAAGTACCAGCAGTTAATCTAAATAGAGTGTTCTAGAAAACAGCAACTGGCTAGAATCATGGAAAAGCACATTGCACGTACGATTGTGTTCACATTAAAGCATGGTTGCCATGCATAATCACAACAATGAGGTTTTTTACTTTAATGTTTAATAATATGTATCAGTATTAAATCTAAATAGAGCGTTCTAGAAAACAGCAAATGACTAGATTCACGAAAAGGCACATTGCACGTACGATTTTCTTCCTATTAAAGCATGGTTGTCATGCATAATCACAACAATGAAGTTTTCCACTTTAATATTTAATAGTAAGTATCAGTATTCAATCTAAATAGAGCGTCCTAGAAAACAGTAACTGACTAGATTCAGAAAAAAGCATATTGATTATGTGGTTTTCTTCGGATTTTTCCAATTTAACATTTTACAGCTTATACGATTAGAATCTCTACAAAAGCTTAGGAATTCTTCTTTAAAGAAACTTTTTCTTAATATGAAGAAACCATAGAGTTTAAGCTATGTGTATATTCTGAATGTATACGCCAGTATGTTCCACCAGTAAATTCTGGTTTAAATTGAATATTGCTATTCTTCTACATGTGGAACAAAAACTCCAACTTAGTAATAGCATAAGTTATGTTTAACTAATTATTAAACATCTCAGGAGAACTTGCAAATAATCGCTCCACAATAGTCAAACAATTAAAGAACTAACTTTTATTAAGAGGAAAAGACTTTAAAAAAGGTGTAGGAATATCCTTATGACCACGAGTATTAAATAATATTCTGATAAGTATTACACAATTTTACAAAATGTATAGTGTATTACAGCAACCATATAATGTATACAGCAGAAGAAAAGCAATTTTTAACCTTGCAGAGTAACTAATTTAATTCGCAGATAATTGTTAAGTATCGTTTAACGAAAAGGAAAACAGGGAAATTTAAAATATCATTTTAAATTTTTAGGGTCGTTTTGCCGAGAGAACGCTCTGCGATACGGCTACTTTAATAATATCGGATTAGGTGCCTTTCTTTCCCTCATTTCGGAAAAGCTGTGGGTGGCATTAATACCCAATAGTTTTAAGTGAATTTAATAGACTAGGAATCTCTTTTATTTCAGAAGCCGGAAGAATTTCCCTAATTGATCATTGTCGTATAAACTTAGTTTCTTCCCAATTGAATCGATGAAAGTTTAAAACAAACGTAGTTTAAAAGGTTCGACATTTTTCACGACTGCCGTTTCCTTAAATGTAGCTGCAGATCTATTACTTAAAAGGCGCTCATAGAAAAGGAAGTAATTTGTTTGGCAGGAATTCTTAGAATTTTCGTATTTCATTTCGTTCTTTTTTGTATTAAAAAGGTAACAATTTTTTCTTATACAAAAAAGCAGGTCTTTATTTTCTTGTAACAGGAATGTGGACAAATATTTGTGTTGTTGGCGGGAGAACACATACCAAAGTTCTTGATTTAGCCCAGCCAAAACGATTTGACCTCAACAGTAATTTCGTATATGAAAACGAAATTGTCGGAAACATTCTTGCAAATTCTACATATTGTATACAGTGCATGTCAAAAGTACGGCACATACCAAATAAAGCTGAAACAAATGATTATTTGTAAAAATTCTGAAACCAGTCGATTTTCTTTTTTAAAAATAGACTTCTGTATGTATAATGATTTTCCGACATTACTTTGTTTTTAAGTAATACCGTCATCATTTATTTAAATGGCAGCCTCAATTTTGTCATCCTTGTGTTGATAGAACTCCTCACTAGTTATATATATTAATTGGAGCCTCATACTACAATTTTTTTTAAAGTACACATAAATTTCGAACATTTAGAATTTATTTATAATGAAAATAAGATCCTTATGAAAAAGTTATTTAACGAGAATGTTCAAATTGCCCACCATTAATCAGTTGGCATTGATTAGCACGTGTATAAACAGTTTGTATCGCACACTCAATAATATCCGGTTCTAAACGAATCCGAGGCTTTTAATCGTTTACATGGTTTGGCCTACTAATGTAATCTTGCGATTTCACATCACCCATAGAACAAAAATCTACCGGCGTTAAGTCAGGTGTTTCCACAAGCCACTCAAACGGTCCCCGCCGCCCTAACCATCTATCAGGAAAGTTATCGTCGAGAAACTTCCGGATTTGTACACCAGAATGGGGGAACTCCATCTTGTTGAAACCTAAGGCTTGGGTGGGGCATATCAGGATCTTCATTGTTTAGAAAAAGATTTGCTAGAGCTAGAACTAACTCAAAACGCCGAAAATCTAAATGTTAACAGATGTGGTGCGTTATTTTTATTAAAAATAAATTCTGAATTTATTGAACTTTGAGTGTATTTTTCTCAAAAAGGGTGTTGTGTGGGGCACCAATTATTTTACCATTTAACTGTTGAGGATAACTATCACAATAAGGATAAGGGTTGTCAATTAAAAACGTAATCATGACGTCATCACTTAAGAACAAATGAATATCGGAAAATGATTTTGACATATAAATGTGCATTTCTTCTTCTCCTTCTATTTTCTTCTGTGTTTGGCATTTTATTCCTGTTCCAAAACCACGTTCTACAAGCTATTGCGACATCTTTTGACGGATCAGCCCACACTTCTTCTACCAGCGGGTGATTTATCTCTTGCTATTTTCACAAGCCTATTTTCCCTCATTCTTGTTATATGCTGGTTCCAATCTCTCCTTCTTTCTTCTACGCATTCTCCAACCGGAGTACCGTTACAGATGTGTCTTATTTCCGTGCTTCGTATTCTATCCAACAGAATTTTACTGCCGACCTTCCCTAATACTTTCATTTCGGTTGTTTATATAAGTTGTTGCGTTTTTGTAGTTTCTGGTCAAATTTCAGCCGTATACGTTATTATTGGACTTACTATATTCTAGCTTTTGTGTCTATTCTGAGGAATTTATTTTGCCCTATGGAGTAGTTTAGGCATCCCGCGACTCTTGCTGCTTTGTTTACTTGCTCTCGTACTTCACCTTGGACGTTTCCGTAGCTGTATACTTGTGTTCCTAGATAGTTTATTTTCATTACTTGCTCTATTGGCTTATCTATACTACTAGTTTACATCGTATAAGTTCTTTTGGTGTTACCATTGTTTTTGTTTTTTTCGGAGGAGATTTTCATATTATATTTGTCACAGGTGGCTTTGAATTTCATTAATGACCTTTGTAGATCGTCCTCGTTTTGCGATATTAATAATGCGTCATCCGCATAACACAAGATATTCACTTTCTCGGTATTCATTCTATAACCTCCTCTATAACGCTCATCCATTATTACATTGAACTGACTGAGAAAGTCGCCTTGTCGCATGTCCTTTCCTACTGAGATACAATCCGTAATTTTATTATTCACCCGAAGTTTTACAATAGTATTGGTGTAAATGTCTTTAATCGTTTGAATTAGAGCATAGGTATTTGTCGTTGTATTAATATGTCGAGTACGTCATTTAATCGGATTCTCTCAAATACTTTTTGAAGGTCGATGGAGCAGATATAGGCTGGTTTATTAAACTCCAAAGATTTTTCAATAACTTGCCTTACTATAGAGACTGCGTCCAGTGCATGATCACCCACTTCTAAAGCCTTGTTGCTCATCGGAGAGTGTTGTCAACTCACTAATTTTTTGTGTTATGATTTTGGTGGTGAGTTTTGATACTATGTTGAGTAAATTAATGGCCCTATAGTTTTCAGGTTCTTTCTTTTCTCCCTTCTTGAAATATGGAATCAATATGCTATTTCTCCATTCGCTCGGAATGTTTCGTTCATTTAGTATTTTCTGCAGAAGTTTGGTGATTTCTTCAGTTAACATTTGTCCTCCATACCTTAGGAGCTCGTTTGGAATTCCATCTTCTCCACACGATTTTCTATTTTTTAGTTTTTGTATTCCTTCTGCAACGTCTTTGCTGCTTATTTCCACAGGTGTATCATTAATTATTACCTCGATGTTCTGCTCGACCTCTTCGTTTTCTACTTCAAAAAGATGTGTTAATTATTCTACCCATTTCTCTTTCTTGATAGTCTCCATTTCTATTGTTTCTTTCATTTCCGTTCTTTGTGATCTGTTCCCAATAGTCCAATTTTCTTCTGCGTATTTCTGAATTAACTTCATTTCGTATTCTTCGTAAGCCTCTAGAGTCTTTCGTGATTTATATTGCACGTACGCCGATCGTTTTTGCTTCACTAGCTGTTTGATTTCTTCGCAAAACCAGGGTTTTTTATTGTTTGTTATTTGTTTGTTAATGTTAATTTTTCTTTCTCCTACTGCTTCTAACGCGGCATTTGTTATGTTTTGCTTTATTTTAGTCCAGCTGACGTTTATGGCTTCTCCGTCCTGTGTAGAGTTGTCTTCCAATTTTCTTTTCAATCGGTTTCCATACAATTCCTTTATTGTTTGGTCGTGAAGTAATTCTACATTGAACTTATGTTGGTATAGCGGTGGTGTTTTTCTTATCCTTTTTATATTGAGTAGTATCTTACCCATGACTAAGCTATGCTTACTACCAATATCTGCCAAGTTTAAACGCCTTAAGTCTAAAACTTGTGATGGGTGTATCTCTTTGTTAGAAACGATGTAGTCTATAGTCGATTGTTAGTTGGCCTCTGCTGTTTTGAACATTTCAACTGTTGGCCTACTGATTTTAGTTTTTTCTAAGTAGCTTCAACAGTGTTGCCAAGTTTAAGATTCTTTAACAGGCTCTTATGAGGAAACTAGGCACGATAGGAAGTTCCTGTTTGCAATTTTGAGGTCTATATCGGTTGTAGAAAATGTTTACCTGAAGCTTGTAAGGCAATTTAGGGGCACCCTGTATACATAGTCTTCACTTTAACTTAAAATGCACTACTTATTGTTTGTTTTTCAGACACAATTTCTTTATGGATCACGCACTGTCTAACGAAAAACGTAATCAATATGGTTCTGTTCTGGATTTTTTCAAACAAAGCTTTTTGGGTCTTGGTGATGATTTTCCACTTCATTGCATGCTCTCGTCTCGAGATCATACCGAAATAACCATGACTCATCAGTAGTGACAATGCACTTGGGAACATTTACATTTTTGCGACAAGTCTGAACGTTTTCTGCGTACGACGCAACACTTCTCCGTTTTTGTACATCCGTTCGGGACGAACTTTGCACAGATACTAGTAATAACATAGTACTAGAAGCATTAGAAAGTATGCGAAAATTACAAATAATTTTCTTTGAAATAAGTTGAAAATTAATATTTTACAACGAAAGCACAGCTGGAATTCACTAGTAAGGTAAAGTCTTGGAAGTACGCAAATGGGTATGCATTATTACATTGAGGACTACGACTAGTTTTGACAATTTGCAATAAACAACATATCACTTAAAAATCTTATGTATGAGCCAAAAAAACTGTACAAAAACTAAAGGATATGAGTTCCACATAATTTTAGCATTCTAAGAAGAATCTTGGGTAAACAGTTCAATCTCGAAATAGTAAAGCTCGATTTTTCCGACAAGTACAGTCATCAGCCCTATACTAATAAATAAAAACAAATCTGTTGTCTGTAATTACAGTTAATATATTAGTAGTTTCGCAGTTTCTGCCAAAACTACCAAGCTTGGTTATTGAGTACTCACAGCTGCTAACTGTTAACAAAGTTTTTGGCAGTATTTTGTAATCTATTGCGGCCAACCATTAACAGTAAGCTGTAAAATTGTCATAAGAAGAAGACATCTATGGTTGGAATAGTAGGAAAAAAATGCGTATGTGAAATGTTTGCGGGGGTACCCTACGAATATTCCGCACCCGACTGCCACTTTAACCGTGCGGTGGGGCAGTAACCCAGGGGACCGACGCTTTTAGGTACTCTCCGAGGTACCAGAATAGCAGCGTATTATTGTAGATTTTCGGTCATCCATCTAAATGAATGCTGTTTAAACAGTACTTGCATCTGTTCGCCATGCTGCATGGAATGGCGGAGCTATCCTACGTACTATAATACAATATATTGTTTTTACAACAATCCTAACTAGCTCCATGGCCTGTTTAAATTCAATCTAATGCGTGTGTAATGTGTTTATTAAGAAAACACGTTCTGCTCACCAACAGGTAACCGTAAAACAGATTCAAGTACACTTACGATTTTCCAACAAGTCGGTGTATAAAGGTGTCGGAGAGGTATAAATAGGGATCAGTAAAGAAAAACAAACGTTAGGTTTGTTGTCCTACATCCTGTATACAGATAGGATAACGTCGTAGGGTTAGGTACACACCGTGATGTAGTTGGTTTGGGTAGATAGTAGAGCCCGCAGAGTAGATAAGACGAGCTAATTATGCATTTCCTTGCATTGCGGATAGCTTAAGCTTGTGAACCTTAGTGGTGGACTAACCCGGCTTCAGAATTTCAATCAATCAACTCATTCCATATTATCAATCACCCACTTTGCACTTAAATGGCGTGCTTTGGTAGGGTTTTATTCACTTTATACGCTCTAACCTCGTTTCTTTTGCGCACTAATCTTGATTGAACTACTTTTTCTGATCGTAACTCTAGGAAGAGTCTCGCAATCGGTATACAGGTGAGTGTAGAAGGAATTCGTGTTAAGGACTGATACGCCACGCTGTGCAACACGACTGATTACAATAAAAAAGGAACTCGATGGTTGCACACGTCCTGCTAAGACAGGTTCTCTCTGCTTTAATAGATTAATGTACAAACTTTTCGGTTTACAGCAAGGAAGTTGGCCCATTAGCTGGTAAAGTGCGCTCTTTCACTTGCACGTGCATTCTCATCCCCGTCGAATAATTAAGAGTTTTTTGAGACGCCGCCGATGACGCGGCGTCGTGCAAACCAGTCGTCGTCGTCTTTGAAAACGTTGTGCTCATCGACAGACAGCCTTCCTGCGATATATTTTACGGCGCTCACGAAGCAATAAATCACATGCAGGAATGGTTAGTTCTTGCATTGTCTAGCTTTTGAAACCAACCCGTCTGTCTAAGCACGTCTAACTTTACGAGCAATTAAGAGCGTCAAATTTTGTA
>JABXWE010069467.1:0-10782 GCA_014611495.1 Limonius californicus | reverse complement strand
CTGCGGCCGCTAAGGTGCACGCACGTATGTTACCTGCGTGCTCGCTAAATAACGTATGCATATCAATTTATTATTAGCGCTAATAATACTCCTACCGCTGATAACAGTAGAGATATTAAACAGCCTAAATTAATAAAATAATTCCCGAACACGCTTAGTAACAATGCTAATTATCGCACGTATTTTACGCTCCGTCGAAAAAATATTATAGTAAGAATTTTTAATTACTTAACAGTTAGAAACTGGCACATGCACGAATAGGATGATGCACTAATTGAAAGAAAGTAGTCAATGCGGAAGATTCACTGGAATTGCAACCGTGGTGCAAAAAGCACCTGAGGGGCAACAAACCTTAACCGTGGGGGAAATATTATGAGAACCCACAACGAAACATTTGGTGGAGTTCCCATTGTTGTTATACGATGTTTATTTTCTTCGGAGGAGGCTTTGTAATCTGTTAAATTCTGTATGCTTTAGAATCCAAGGTTTCCAAAACTCTTAGAACTAGGAATAGTAATTTAGGTTCAAATGACTAATAAGTCCCACAAAAACTTAGCTTGGCCAAACAATAGGCCTTCCCACTAATTGTTTCTAATAATAGAATTTAACACATGGTTCAACCCGGCTATAGCGAGATTTTTGGAACTGCTATTATTTGCTCGTTATGTCCCTTAAACGTAATTTCCGGAAAAAATATTTATTGCTTATCTTTTTTTAATAAGTAGTGGGTCGCTCGTTGTTTTGAATCTTACATTCCTGAGATTAAATCTAAAAATACCTTAGAGAAATGAATATTTGGCCACTATCCGCTTATAATGCAAAACACCGTATCAATAGTTTCAATAGCATGATAAATGCTTTTAATTTAAGGATTTGTGGGTCGGCGCCAAATTCCAAACATTTAACAATGTTTTAGGTAATACTTATTTATTTGGAAATTAATATTTTTGAGTGCACAAACACACAGTCTCAATTTCTCTCTCTTATGAAGTTTTCACAGGCCTTAGAGGCCCATCGCTTTTGGTGTGAGACAAGGCTAAGTTAGTTTGTGCAATGCACAACAGGGCCCGACTCTGCGAGTTACCGTGTTGGTGCGTAACCATGCATAACCTGGAGTTATTTGATAATTCGAATTTTCGATAACTCATTTAATTTTTAATATCCCCTTAACTTGACTTATCTAGGTTCGACTGTGTTTAGGTTTATTTGGAACCTAGAAAGAAGCATTTCTATTCTTCAGTTGTGAGTTTACACTACCAAAGAATAGGAGCAAGCTACATGCAAACTTAAGCCGGGTAGGAATGTTTACAGTGAGTTCATATCACTTCTGATGTAACCAGAAGTGATATCAATGTAATTATTATTTTGAAGCTTTCACATGCCTTAGAGTCCAATCGCTTTTGGTGTGACACAAAGCTTAAGCTAGTTTGTGCAATGCACAACAGGGCCCGACTCTGCGGGTTACCGTGTTGGTGCGTAACCATGCTTAACCTGCTGTTGTGTGTGAATGTTTTTTGTTTATGGTATTGCTACTCCTCTAATGCGACCGTAATTCGAGGAGTGCCATTAATTTGATCCCCAATGGCAAATGGAGACCGGGACACAGTACCGACCAGCCAGGGAATTAGAAAAATTTCCGACCATGGGGAGATTCGAACCGGGAAGCGTTTGGACTATTACATCCAAAGCTTGGCTCCCTACCACCCTACCGGTTATAATGATGGTATTGGCGGGTTCAAAGGATTTCCGGCATAGCCGAAAACGGGAAATCCTATATATTTTAAGTCATATGGATAGAACTCTTTATGGGTTCAGTGGTATAAGGTTTGATGCCTTTATTTTTAATAATTCTAGAGATATTGAACAATGATGTTTTGTAATTTTTGTCTAGCAGCCCATGAAAACAGAAGATATACGTAAACAGTTAAGGAAAGTGTCAAATTTCGCTTGTTTTGTGTTGTGTTGTGGTTCGATTAACAGCTCGAAAGTATTTAGAACTTTTAGGATCTCAAAATTGTTATTGTTTTTGCCTACGAAGTGAAATTACATAACAATATTTGGTTTCACGAGGACGGAACACCTCCCCATTACGTTCTAAATATTCGCAATTTTTTAAACCAAAGACTTAGATATGATCTATTGAATGGCCCGCTCGTTTTCAGGACCTGCATCCATTGAATTTCTTCCTTTGCAGTCAGTTAAAATCTAGAGTTTATATCGAACGGCCAAATAATTAGGTCGAATTGAGACTCAGAATTGTTGGTTCAACATAGTTCAAACACAGGGAGGTTAACTATGGATATACTGGATAAAAATCAACAACAAATCCAAAAAAACACTGAAAAGTAAACTCGAACCATTAGACACACTGAATAACATGGAAATTTTATTAAAAAGAATCATTCGAAAAAGAAAAAGTAAATAACTGAAACAACAAAACTGATAGAAGCAAGAAGGACAAAAGAGAGAGACTCACAAGAGCATAAAACACTATCTAAAACTAAAAAGAAAGAAACAAGGAAAGCTATAAGAATATACAACACAAACTTGATAAATAACACCATCGAAGAGAACAGGAATATGAAGGTACTGAAATCCAAAATGTCACAAGGCAAAACAAAAATAATAAAAATACGTGATAAATCGGGGAAAACTATTACCCAGACAGAAAAGAAATAATAAACGAAATTTAAACTTTCTACACCGAACTTTATTCATCCACCCTACCAAATCCAATCCAAGAGTAAAGACAAATTCTAAATGTAGGCTCCGACGAAATTCCCGAGATAAGCCAAAGAGAGCTGCAGAACACACTAAAACAGATGAAGAACAAAAAATCCCCAGTTGACGATGGAACAACATCGGAATTCCTGAAGTTGGAAGGAAGTGAACTCTGGGAAGTAATAAGACTCTTACTTAACAAAAGCGTCGAAGAACAGAAAATACCAATACACTGGCAGAATAGTGAAGTTCTACTCCTTTTCAAGAAAGGTGACCTCGAAGACCTTGAGAATTATAGACCAATTAGCCTACTGTCACATTTGTACAAACTTCTCACGAAAATCATAACAAATAATCCTAATAATAAATCCTAATAGAAAAAACAACCAAGTACAATATCAATATTCACCTGGCTTTCGACGACTATAGGAAGGTCTTTGACTCCCTAGAACAATGAACAATCATGAAATCCTTGGATAATGCCAGAATAGATTCAAGGCATACTAGACTCCTCAAATCTATGTATGAAACAGCAACAATGTTAATCAAAATAGATGAAGATATGAAAACAGAGAACATAGAAGTAAATAAGGCAGTGCGGCAGGGTGACACCATCTCACCTAAACTATTCACCCTCGTATTGGGGGATATATTTACGAACTTAAACTGGGAGAGAAAGGAAATTAAAGTCGACGGCAACTACATCATTTAAGATTTGCAGACGATGTAGTACTGATCAGTGAAGACTCTGACGAATTGAAAATCGTGATTGAACAACTAAATCAAGCCTCGCATAAAGTAGGACTTCAAATAAATATCGCAAAAAGGAAAATCATCAGTACATAGAACATAAAACTATCGATCGGAGGAGAGGAAATTGAAAAAGTAGATGAGCATATATACCTAGGGCACAAAATCAGAATAGATAAAGAAAATAAAACAGCAAAATCAGAATAGATAAAGAAAATAAAACAGCAAAAATACCTAGACGAATTGGCTAGAGCTGGGCTGCATTTAGGAAACTGGTTTGCATATTGAAAAACATAGATGTTCCCTTAAACCTAAAAAGGAAAGTGTTTGACAGCTGCATACTTTCTGTAAATACGTACGGACTGGAAATCACGACCGTAACAAAAAGCAGCCTACAACGTCTTCAACGTACACAGCGGGGCATGGAAAGACAAATGATGGGTGTCAGTTTGCGAAAGCATATCAGAAATGAGGAAATTAGAAGAAAAACCAAAACAACAGATATAAGGGAGTGACTGGCAAGGTTGAAAGGGCAATAGGCCGGAGATGTGGCTAGGGTGAATGATGACAGGTGGGTAATTAAGCTGCTAAATTGGAGGCCCTGGAACAACAGACGAAGTGTCGGCAGACCGATGAAACGATGGACTGATGACATCAAGGTCAGCAGGAAAAAATTGTTTCCATATTGCACAGGATAGAGACAAATGGAAAAGACTTGAAGAAACCTACTTCCACCAATGGAAGAACTACGGTTTATGAGGAGGAGGAAGAAGAAGAAGAAGAATATATATATATATATATATATATATATAAGGGAAAAAATAGACAAAAAATGAGTAAAAAGAAACACTATTTGGCATCACTTTGTTTACTCGTAAGAGTAACTAAGAACGGATGGGGAACCGCCATGCGTGTCTTTTATATATTTGGACCGCCTAATTATCGAACGTTCCTGCTGCTTCTGGTCGTTGTCTAGTCGACGGCGAGACAAATAGATCAAGATTTTGCGTGTACAGTTCAAACGATACCACATGCGGTATCGTTTGAACTGCGGCCACGCCGCCGCCGCCAAAAGACTACCTACTGCTGCACTCTTTTGGCAGGGAGCGGCGCAGGATTCTCTGATATTGTTAGTAAATATCTGCAGCTGGTAATTACTGAGGTTTTTCGAACGTAGCCTACCTCTTTATCTTTTTGTTATATTTTGATTATGGGGAGTACTGCTTACTCTTACGTTACGGCTATTCTTTAATCTGCGACTGCAACTGCGAAGTAAAGTTTTGTGTCTGAGAGAAAGGCTCGCGAGACGCACACTATTACTTGGCGGGATGCATAAGGCCCATGGGCCGCGGATTGGCCAACCCATATTATAGAACATCTTGTTAATGTAACCGAAGGATTTGTACATAGAAGTCGTTATTGATAAGTAGTAAATGGTGGTCATTTTGAGCATTCTCTCAAGTGATATTATTTTGGTGTTTTTTTATTTGTTTGCTTTTCTTTGTGTGTTTTTTATTGTTTTGTTTCATGTACAACAACAAAAAGAAATTACGATGCATTATCGTTGAGTACTTTGTTTAATATCTCTAGAATTATTAAAAATAAAGATACCAAACTATACATCATTAAACTTGAAGAAGAGTTCTACCGATATATCAAAAAATATACAGGGTATTCTATTTAAAATAAAAAAGTTGATATGAATGAAATCCTATTAAACCAATTCCTTCCTGTATCCGCTATGTATCAGAAAATTTTGCTGATATTGTGATTGCCTTAGTAAAGATATTTGTATTGTTCCGTACTTTCGCCCAACCCTGTATAGTACACTTGCGGTACACTTTTCTACTATACATAAAGCGATAGTTTGTTAACTCTTTATTTCTATAAAAGCTGGGTTATAATATTGAAATATATCAATTTTTACCATTCTGCTTGGCTCTCATTTGAATTACTTTCAATAAAGGAATCCCAATTAATTTTTACTTGCCTTTGAAAATCCCACAAAATTCATATGCCATTTTTATTACACCGCAACTCCACAATCCCCATAAAAATATTTTTAAATTCTCAGATCCCTTTTTCCACAACAATTTAAATTGAATCAATAATCCGGCAACTTGTTATACAGACACTGAAATATTAAAATATATGAATTGAAAGAATTCGTTCCTAATCTGAAGACATAATTAAATAATACAGATTTAATACCGAAGTTCGACCCGAATTATTTTGAAATCTACAACTCCGAAAATTTTAGAAATATTTTCAATTGATCAACCCAAGTAATGTACCGATGAACCAGTTGGCCATTTTTTTTTTTGATATTCTAAATAATAAATTACGTACACCTGAACGACATACTATAAAATTATTTTAGGGTTTAAAACATTTCTATTTGAAGAGCGTTTCATTTTAACCATGTAATAATTAACATCTTCCACGACATTTTACGTCATAATATTTCGACAGCTTACTCTTACAACAAACGCCATCAAGAAGCACAATGTCGTTCAAGAAACATCACTTTCCTTTGTAGCAACATCTACGCGAGCACCTTTCTGTTTTAATTAATTATAATAAAAGTGTGAGAAATTTGCATGTTATACATATTGTTTGAAGAGAACACAATAGATTTCAGCTCGGTATTGTATGTTGAAACTATCAGTAGCACTTTATAATCTGACGTTTCAAAAATTAACAGTTTACAGGTAGTTTCGTCCGTCTTTCAAAACATTCTTAATAAAATAGGATGGTATAATGGTTAGTACCTTGATTAGATCAAAATATTTAAAACTTTTTAATAATTTTTAATCATTTAGAAAAATTTAATTGTAATTCGGAATTTATGGCGATGACAAGTACATGAAACTCATAAAAATGTCTTAAATTCTCTGAAGGTTGTTCAAACAAGTTTACCGCTAAATAAATTGTTTTATCGATAACTGCATCTACAGCACATTTATAGTTGAGAACCAGTTGAGAATAGAATGTCCAAATTAGTTACAGATGTAATCTGCAGGGCTGTGAAATATGTCATATTTGAAATTGTTGTGCAGGACGTTTTGGAAGCCATAAGTAAATCAGCCTGAGGTACACCACTTAAAAAAGATATTAAATTGCCAAGGATGTTATAGAGAGTTGATCCAGCTTTGCGCATTATAGGCTATACAACTTTGTGACGCTAAAATACAATACAAATGGTGTCCCACGTCACAAGCTGATTTATAAATAGTTTCGCTCTTATTAAGTATAAATTTATTCTTTTGTGGCAAAACTGTGTATCATTAAAATGATATATTGCGTGTCAAATGCATCCTAGAATTCTTGAAAGAACAAAATCGGAAAAATGCGTTATGTTCAGTATATCTGGTGTCCCTAAGTGGCCTCACAACAGCGTGCAAATGTCGCACCCACCCTCTATAACATCCTTGTAACCTATTGAATGAAAATAATATTAAACAACTATATTTAGAAAAATCTTGTTTATTAAGGGTTAGTGTTAGTGCCAATGTTACTAAAAACTAGGGAGTGTTAGAAGAAACTCAACTTTAATTTAAAACAATTCTCAAGTTTTCCAACCTAGATCTACATGTTTGTTAAACAAAAGTCTTTAGTGCAAAGTCTAGATCTATAATTTATACTTTACAAATTTGGTCAATATTTAAAGAATTGGTTATGGATACGTAGTTCGAGATCGAAACTTGGAATTGAAAGTCAAAATGTTGTAGAATGAATAATCAGAATCAGAAGTTTAAATTCCAAATCTCACATTTGAGAAGTTGATGCCTTATGTAAGTTGAAATTTCGAGTTTAAAGAATAAATTTAAAGATTGAGATGCAGTGATGAAGCTACGAACTCTAGAGAAAGGTAACATCTTAGGTAAGCAACTGAAATCTAGACTTTGAAGTTGAAATTTCGACTTGAAACAATAAATATTGGCAAGTTTCAAGACAGAACCTCAAATATTGAGTTTTTAATCGAAATTTCGAGTAAGGAGCAAAAATTTTGCCCTTGGAGACGAAATACAATCTTTGAAGTTCAGATAATGAGAGAAAGATCAACATTTTAAGATTAAAGCCATCTTTTAGTCACGTCCTTGTATTTGAATTCAGGTTCTGGAGTTTAAAGAAGAAATTTCCTATTTTAAGTAAAAATAAAGAATTTCAAGTAGAAATTTAATGTGTAAGGTTCACATCTGGAAATTGGCAAGCTAAAATCGTTCGTTGTAAGTTGTAATTATTAAGACTACCCTCCTAAAAATTAACCTCAAGTGGTTTAAAGTGAAATTTTCTAAATTCAAGAGAATATCGGAAGTGAATATCTTGAGTTGGAAGTTAACATTTCGACTTTGCCATTGACATCTCGAGATGTTATTTGTTATACCTATTTCCAATCAAACTGTGGAAGTTTTAATCGAAACCTAAAATTTAAAGTTTAGATCTTAGAAAGCATAACATATGTTCAAAAACAAAATTCCAAATCGACAAATCTTGATGAGAAAACTAAAATATGAAATTTAGCGGCTAAGCATATCAAGTTTAGAAAATTGAAATTCTATGTTGTAAGCTGTGATCTCTAATTTGAAATTGCAATTAAATACGTGAAGCCTAAATATTGGGTTTTAAGCTACAGTCTCGAGTTTAATGTCGATATATCAAAATAGATGTGAAGACTAATAAACAAAATACAGTTTCATACAATGGTATTGCTAATATAGAACCAACAAAACATATAAATAATTTTGTATTTGCTCAGTACGGCTAGGAAAGTCTAGTAAAACTTCGGGCGTAAAGTTTTTAAGTTTTAAGTTAGCTAAAATTTAGGGTGCACGTATTTTTGGGGAGTTTAGTGGTCCCTGAAAGATAACTCTTGTAAACGTTTCTTGGGATTATTTCAGGAGGAATTACTAGAGGATAATAGATGGACAAAAGAGGTAGTGGAATGGAGACCTAGACAAGGAAAAATATATAAGTTAAGACTCCCTATGAGATGGACGGACGATATTAAGAGAGTGGCAGATTATGACTGGATTCAAAAAGCGAAGGACAGGCAGAGATGGAAAGCATTGGAAGAGGCCGATATCCATTCTGGATCGATATAGGCAGATAGATAGATAGATTTCAGGCAACGTTTGACTGATTTGAATACAATTTAATATGTAGATTAACAATGAAAAATGAATTTACAGCATGAATGTTTCAGGGAAATATACTAGAGGATTTTTTTTGCAGTTTTTAGAGTAACACTTTTTAAAATCTTTGATGAATATCGATTTCTCATAAAAAGGGACTTGATAAATAAAAGTGGTAACTTCACCAAGAGGCGGCCGTGGGCTAGAGGTTAGCGCGTTAGACTTCTACGCTGAAGGTCCTGGGTTCAATTCCCGGCACCGGAACATCGGATTTTTAACGGCCGTTCTCCCTCGCAAGGCAATGGCAAACCAGCGAGGTGCCTAGTAAATCTTCTCTGGAGTAGAAGTGTTTACACTTCCCGTGGTTCGGAGCCCACGTTAAACTGTAGGTCCTCTATGTCTGTGACACTCTAAAAACGCGCAACACAGGCATAGGAGAGAAGATCGCTACGTCTCGTAAGAGATAAAGCACTCTAAGAAGAAGAACTTCACCAAGCAAAATTTAGAAAGGTAAGTATAGAAAGGTAGCATTTAAATAGCCATGCAGAAAATTCAGTATCCAAAACCTACTTTTTGTTACAATCAATTAATAAGATTGTTCATTCTGATATGCGAAAAATGTGTCATTTCACTCAGGCGTGTTTCCTATTTACAAAAGATTGAAAGTTGCCTGTTACCTGTACAATAACACTTCTTAGAAAGAAGTTATACCACTTGAAATTTAATTAACAGCATTTCAAAAAATAATAGCCTATAAAACTACCTATAAACAACAATTAAACAGCCAACCATTAAAAATCTCTAAACAACCTAATTGGATTTATTTTCCAAATTGTTAACCTTTCAAATACCGCAGGTTTCCACCCAAACAGCGAAAATTCCATTGTTCACAACTTCAGTTATTAATAGAACCATCTCATTTGTTCGTTGATTAACTTCCAAGAGTTCCCACCAACATAATAGACGTGTTCGTTCACGCCGAAAAGTGAAACCAATCTTAGAACCACGCAACATTGCTCAATAACGATTTGCTCAAATTACTCACTGTTAAATCTTTGCTAATGGCCAATTTTTCTTTGATCGCCGGACCCGGAACTTCTACTTCCTTGTCATCGTCGGCGGCCTTGAACATCTTGCGATGGACTTTCTTGAACTCGTCCATCAACCTGCTATGCTGCTGCTGTTTATCGGTATCCACCCCTTTCAGTATTTTCCGTTTTTGTAATTGTTCGTCTATTGTAGGTTTACTATCCTCAGTTTTCTTCCGCTAAAACAATATTGTTTTTTAAAAGATTGTTTGCTACCAAGGGATTATCTCTTACTTCAGACCTTCGTTGCAACTCTTGGCTGATAGCACTAGAGAAACTGGACGTCTCACTACTTCTACTGGCCAAACTGTTATAGCTGCAAACCGAAGGGCTCTTATTCAAATTATTGTCAGTCTTGGTGTGTTCCTCTATGTTACTCCGGTGGACCTCCACAACTACCGTTTTCGTTTCCTGCTGATGGGAAACCAAACAAATGTCTGCTATTTTATTGGTTTTATTCCTAGTTAAAGTGTTTGTATTGTTATCTACGTTTTGGCACTCTTCGGGACCATTATTCGTAATAGTGGTCCCATTTTCAGATAAGTTAATAACAGTCGGTTTGAACTGATAGCGCTTGTCGTCGTTGTCGATATCGTCCCATTCGATCTTCTCCCATTTGCTCGACTTGAGGCGGTCTAGCTGCGACAGGCGGTCTTCCAGTTCTAGAGACTCTTCTTTGACGATCGAGAGCCTCTTGGAATCCGACCAGGAAGGGCTTTGGTCGCCCGTGACCGAGCTCGCGGAGCTGTTGTAGCCGCTAGATTCGCCCGGAAAAAGCTCAGAGCCGGCTGATTTACGAACTATTAAATCCAGCTGACGCGATGTTTTCATTATGTTTACGGCCTGCAAGATTTATTTTGTAACACGTTCGTGCATTAGCTAATTAATGATCTAATCATACTTCATTAAACTGGATATCGCTGAAGTCCACGTTGTTGCAGTAGAGGATCTGATCGCCGGGTCGGAGTCCAGCTTCGCGGGCGATTCCTCCCTCCTTGGTGAACTGCACAAAGATGCCCGGTTTCCACTCAGGGCCCTTGCAGATTCTGTAAAAAGAGGAATCGGTGATTTTGGGCCAGGTATGTGAA
>JABXWE010069443.1:0-11613 GCA_014611495.1 Limonius californicus | reverse complement strand
ATTAGGTAATGGTATTAGGAAGACATAATACACAAACCCTTAAATTTATTAGAAAATTATTTGATGCTTACAAGATCCACATATTACGAATAATTCTGAAAAGATGGTGTACATTTAGTCCCTATATTTTGACAACTTCCTAAATTTAATTAAAACACTAGTATAAATTGATTTGACACATTCATAGTTCAATCAAAAAAATATTAAACAATCTAAGTAAAAATAATTATATAAACTGAGGTTAATACGGAAGCCAAAATAGGAGAACAATCTCGAGAACGAGATAGTGAACACAAAAAAAAAACATTAAAAGGGAAGCGAATGAAAAAGAAAATCATCAAACGAAAACGAGACATTTGAGATTTTGTTCTTTCACACGTTTTTATAAGGGTTTGGTAACTTCACAAATCTGTTTTCACAAACACACTAATATAAAAGGAAAAACAACACAAGAAAGCAAAGAAAGAGAAATAAAAATCATGCAACATATCATGGGAAAATTATACCTACTCAAAACTCATGAGCAAAAACGAGAATGATTACTATTAAAAACGAGATACTTAACGATTTTTTTTTATGTAATACCTAAATCAGTTTTATTCTTATTCTCATTTCCATTCTCATTAGTAGCTAAACATGACATGGGAATTTCAGAAATTTCTTAACAGAATTATACTTACATGATATTAAATTCAACTTTAGTATCAATCAATCATTAAATTGCTTCCGGCATATATTTGTATTTAAAAACTTAACCAAAACATAATCCAATCCGGTTCGAGATAGTTAAAAACCAGAGCTTTTGTAATTGTAATACAAAATACATTTACCAGTTGCTTAAACATAGTTTTCCTGAAGCTCTGCTGAAAACTTATTTGTATATTATGGTGAAAAATGAGAAATTATTTATTTAATGGGGATGCAAACGGTACATATTTGTTATTGCTAAGAATATTTTTTCATATCAAGCTAAAGGTTTAACAGTTGGACGTGTACAACAAAAGAAACAGGTTTGGCAAAGTGGTATAGTTTAAAAACGAAAAAGTACAAATTCATGGTATAATAATAATAATCGGGGACGCTGCTTTTCAGTAGCAGGGCACTAAATTTATAGCTTAAACATTAATAGAATTCGTCAGGCAACAGTTTCGTAAATAATTAAAAAAGACTTGCCGTACCTAAACTTCGTTTGTTGAGCATTGAGCTAGAACGTCAACAAGCGCATGTGTTTGACTTACCCGAGCGCACGCTGTGATTGGTTTACGCTAGATAACGCTAATGCTTCATTACTTAAGGAGTAATTGAGGCGCAAAACCTTTACTTTGCACTCGTAATTACCGGGTTAAGTTTGTGTGCTTTTTGAGCAGTGTTTATCGGTTTTCAGAGCGTTTGTACAGTGCCTGGTGTTTATTTTCCTAAAATGGAACAAGTTGTTCCAGAAACGTGTAATCTTCTAAAAAAGAATTCCGACAGCGCGAATGTTAATTTAGAAACGCAAGGAATATTACGTAAATACACATCCGGTAAATCAACGCACTTGTCAAGCGTTTGTTTACCTTGTAGCTCAATGCTCAACAAATGAAGTTTAGTTTTAAAATTGTACAATGATATCTTCTCAAAAATTTGGTTAAGCCATAATTCTAGTGCTTAGGAATTAGAAATAAACTAAAAGTTGTTTAAACGGATCAAAGATTTTTAAGTAATAAGGGACTCAAATAGAAATTTCCATAGAAAAATTCAGTGAAGGTCTGAGCAACAATTTTTTTAATACATTACTGTAATTCCCAAAACCTTTCAGGCCTCTGTTACTAAACAAAATTTAAACAAAACCTTTAGCCTGTAATAATGATGCCTAAATTACAACGGAATTACATTTAAAATAACTAATATATAATAATAATTGTTTAAAGAATGCTCATCCACATAGTACAAAAAATCAAAATTGTTATTTGGGCCTTCCTTATTGTTATCCTCAACAGCATTTTATGGCGTGCTTACTTTCACTAGGAATATTTTCATGCCTTTCCAGTAAAATGTTTCTTTGGAGGCATTGCCAAGAACAGTTTATAGATCTGCTTTTTATTAGGCATCATCATAAAATTAGTTGCAACTTGCTACAGTGCCTCTACATTAACAAAACAATTTAAATTTTTACTGCTTCCCTAATACCTATTATTATTTTTGAGGAGACGAATCTGCTTACTTTTAAACTTGTAAATTGGGTGTGGAACGGATTCATATCGTTCTCTTTTTACATATAAACATTTATAAATAATATTGGCATTATCGGACAATTTATGTTAGCTTAAGTAATTGCTTAAATAGCAATAAAAAGAGGTAGGCTGAAATTTTAAATTAATACTCAAGAGCAGACGTATATTAAACGTGTTTCATGACCTTAAAAATGTAATTAACAGAACTGTAATTGTAAATATTCAAACAAGTAATTGCACAATGTATACATTTCTTAATTTCGTTTTCTTCTCATAATTATATTAATGGTATAAATAGTTGGATTAATACTATTATTATTACATATATTTAGGAACGATGTTCTCGCTTTGTTCTTATGGTTTTCAAAGTCAAGTATATTGAAAAAGAGCCAAGGGTCGATGATATCAAGTTAAATATATAAATGTCAAATAAAGCTTTGTTTATCATGTCGTTTTAGTTATTATAAGAAACCACATTTGGCACTAAAAACTTCCCTATATACGATCTTTCAGAACTTACCACAGTATACCTTAATGTAAAATATAGAAAAAACAAAACGAAAGGGATATTTTTCCATATTTTCATGTTGCTAAAGGTATAATTTCTATGTAGGTAATAATTCAAATGTGCCAAGGAGTTCTAAATACAATCTTCGTTCTAGTTAGCAGATTCTTAAAAAATAGTATTTACTCCGTTGACAGGTATTAGCACAACCACCTACGTTACTGCGGTATTGGTTGTGTTGCCTATATTCATAAAATCTTTTCTGAATTTTAGTAGGCTAATAATTCACTTCAAATATTTAAGATATTTTAGTAACACCTATCTGGTGATGAAGTGCACTGCACTTTGGCAGTTTGGTGCCCAAATTAAGCTGTAGGTCCCTACTACAGGGGGGTAGGTGAAAGATCGCCAAAGTTCTTAATAGGAAAATCAAGCTATAATCACTCCAAATAGTTTTAAGAACAAAAGAAAGCAAAATGTTAGCAATGTGAGCAAAATATTAAATAATTAATTAAATTAATATAAAATAAACTTTGTTAGGGAATACAGATATATCCTTGATTCCTGAGTTTTCCTCATTGGTTTATTCTAAATCAAAGACTGATTAAAGGAATATATTGGAAGCTCAGTTACAATACTGTTTTGTTAAATTTTACACAATTTTCAGCAGATTTGATACTGTTAATGAGGTTTTCATCCACGATTTCAGTTAAAAATAGAATAGGCATGGAATATTAAACAAAGCTTTTCGACCTTTCCTTCATTATATAAATTCCAAGCACCAGATTAATCTTTCTAAAAGTTATATAATTTATCAATTTAGTAGAGAAAGAGTAGAGAGGAATTTTGTTCTTCAGGTACTTATAAATACTTTTTCTAATAAAACGTTTCAAATTATTCGTCAATTAAGCAGAATCAGTGTTTTGGCGCTGTTAGTACAATGACAAGAAATAAATCTGTCTTTACTGCTAAAACTCGAAAAAACGTTTCCACTACTGTTATAAAATTCTTGATAAAAATCACTTAAAAATTGAGTTTTCCTCACAATTCAGCAATTTATAAAGCAAATCAGGTTCAAGCTAGGACTAAGTAGAATGAAAATAGTCTTGCATTAGGGGTATAACCTTAGTGTAATTTAGTTTCATACGAACGATATAACAATATTTGAAAGATGTTCACCTAATAACTGGATAAGATTTCTTCTTGCCCTAGCGTTGAAGCGATTTCAAGGCTCTAGAAATCCGCATCACTCTAGAATAGAATAGTTAAGGAGCTTACTATGGCAACATATAACCAAGCCCGTCGGTGTAATTGAAATATTGATGCGTTTTTAAAACTGTTTCAATGTCACTTGTATTTTAGTTGCTTCAATCAGAGTGTATATAAGAGGTTTCTAATAACACTGCATCTATTTTGGATGAAAATAGTACAGTGTTATATTTAAGATAATCCATAACCCTTAATAGGTAACGCTCCTATACAAATTTATATAAAAAATTTGATTTTGTCTCCGAATTAAAGCCTTGAAAACGTTGTACATGTTTCATACAATATTAATAGTTTTGGTTTGGTTTCCTTAACCTACTGTATTACTGAGAAAAATGTTCTATGAGCTTATTTCATGGTTTCTAGGACAATAATCACTAATTTGTTTTATATTGTTTCGTTTTCGTGGACCTAAAAGTGTAGTAAATAGTTAACCCCTTAAAAAATAAGTTTTCAATTTATTTTTACATTACAATGAATAGTTCGCTACTGTCTTGTAAAAGCGCTGAATTTCTATTTAAATAAAACCCATTTATCTAGCGTAGGTACTTAAAATTATTTATACGTTTTGAAATAATGGCAACATATGAAAGTATGTGCATGAAATTTTCAAAGAAACCCTATGTTATATTTTACCTTTATTGGACTGGTGGAGTTTCAGATCCGGCGGTGATGGAGAGAAACTATAGCAAAGCAAACTGAAGGAATTCGATTTCCAGTCGTTGTATTAACCGCATTGTTATTAAATGTTTCTTGAATGTTATTTCAATTCAATTGATCAATATTGTCGACTTGTGCGTATACTAAGTCAATTTATTTAAATTTTAATGTCTTCAATTAACCTGAAAACAGATATTATGCTTATTTTTGGTGACTACCGTGGAAGTGCGGCTGCAACCTGCAATTTACATATCAGGCGTTATCTAGCTAGAAGCCCACCGCCCGAAACTTTTTTACTAAACGAAGGGGATTCTGTTCATTTCAGAAGATGCAGGTTGAGAACGGTTGGGAACATGGAGGTAGTGAATGAGAATCTTCATGTAAGTCAAAGACATCTAAACACAAATGTGTGTGGTAGTAGAACTTCAGTTAAAATAATTCTTAAAGCAAACGTTTTTCTTTTCAATCACGTTACTTTGATGCACGAAAGTGCTTGCAAATGGTCCTCAAGGAAGATTGAAATTTTGTAATTTCTTTCCGAATTAACTTTTTCAAATTGTGTATTGATGAGGTAAATTTTTCAAATAGTGAAGGCAATGGCCATAACAAGAAAATTCTGGACAACGTTCATTGTGTTTCCAACAAAACATTTTACCCCGGTTTTTAGAAGGTATAGAACTCAGCGACCAAAACTTAGGTGCCAACAAGATGGCTGTTCTGCTCACCACATTTAGATTGTTAGGAATCACATCCTGCAGAGTTCTTTCTTCCATTGTGTTCTTTACCATATTATTCCATTTATTTCTAGGAATACTTTCGTTTCTTCGTTCTACCGGTGTCCATTTTCAAACCCTGAGTAGTAATCTTCCATCTGGCATTCTTCTTAGGTAGCCATACCATGTTAACTGTTTCCTTTCTATTTTTTCCAGGAATGTATCTTCTACACCCCTTTTGTCTTCTCGTTTCTTATATGTTGTAACCGTCTAACACAACAACTTCTTCGAAGGTAGTCCATCTTTGTTGTCTGAATTCTTTATTTTAACTGTTTTTCTATTACCTATGTTTCTGTACCATTTGTGATACAACTGTCCAAAACCGTCTTGTATATCGTATTTTCGTTATCTGTTTGTTCCATAGGACGGGATGCAGCATCTTATTTACTTTTCTTCCTTGTACCTTTTTTATTTAGTATTTCTTTATAGTCTCTTCCGTCGCTTGTCAATGTCACTGCAAAGTATTTGTACTCGTTGATATTTTGGATAACCCCATGTTCTGGTGGTATGTTTGTTCCATTACCATATATTGCGTCTTTGAATGTTTAATGTTAAGCCCTTCTTCTTCTCTTCTTCTCAGCCTATATTAATCCACTCCTGGATGTAGGCCTTTCCCATGTCTCTCCATGTTTTTCTGTCTTTGGCTTTTTGGAACATTCATCCAACCATTTCTTCTGAGGTTGCCCTATACTTTGTCTAGAGTGTAAAATGTTGTTGGTCCATCTCGTTATCTCTTGTCGTTCTACATATCCCATCCACTGCCACTTGAGGTTAGCTATACGTTGTATTACATCGGTAATTTTCGTTCTGTTTCGAATTTCTTCGTTCCTTACTGTATCCCTCAAGCTGATTTAAAGCATGGCCCTTTCCATTGCTTTCTGTGCAGTTCTTAATTTATTAGCGCCTTTTCGCCTGAGTGTTACTGTTTCCATGCCATATGTCATAACAGGTACACCTTGCGCCTCAGATCGATCGGAATGTCTGAATTTTCCTCATGCACCCCAACTCAAACGTATTCTTCCTGTTCTTGCAACTGTTTGATTTTGTTTGTCTAATTTAATGGTATTCCTCGTCTACTATTTCGAGGTCGGTATTTTCTATATTGATCTGTACTTCAGTCTGGCTCATAACTTTTGTATTGTCTAGGTTCATTTCAAGACCAACTAGCTTAGATTCATGTTTCAGCTGTTCCATCATATTTTTTAATTCATTTCCATCGTTACTTATGAGAACGATATCGTCCGCAAATCTTGAGTGATTCAAAAATGATCCATCGATGTTAATACCTTTATTTTCCCATGCCAGTTTTTTGAATATATCTTCTAGCACCAAGGCGAATAATTTTAGGGGTATTATTGTATCTCCTTGGTGAACACCTTTTTGTACTGGGATCTTGTTAGTAACCATATCCTTGTCTATTTCCACTTTCATGGTTGTATTTTCGTATATATCTCTTAGAAGATTTGATTACCTTGAGTCAATTCGGGAGTTATCCATAGCTTGCAGAATGACCCATATTTTAATGGAGTCAAATGCTTTCCTATAGTCTACGAAACCAAAGTGTACGGGAATGTTATATTCGGCACAATTTTCTATTAATGGGAGTATTGATTGTATATGGTCCATCATGCTGAAACCCTTTCGAAAGCCCTCTTGCGCAACGGGTTGGTAGAATTCAAATTTATTGTTTAGGCGATTTGATATGATTTTTGTTAATAATCTATTAAGGTGTGATAGTACGCTGATGGGGCGGCAATGTTTCAATGTTTATGTTGTCCCCATTTTTAAACAATATTATTGTGCCCGCGTTATGCCTTGTAACGGGTATTTTTCCATCTTTAAGGCATTTGTTTAGTAGTACCTTAAGAGTATCTTCCACTATTTCGCGATCCATTTTTAGCATTTCACTCGATATTCTGTATTCTCTGGGAGCTCTTCCGTTTTTAATTTGTTTTAATGCTGTTGTTATTTCCGCTTTGTCTATTTCTGGAACATCTTCTGAACCTACATTTACAATAGTTTTTCTGTGTGTTTTCGATTTCGAGGCAGTAAAGTCTTCTACTATATTCACAATTTCGCTTTTGTTCGTCGTGGTTGTTCCTTGTTTAGTTTTCATTCTATTGATCTTCGGTTCTTTTCCTATTCTTGATCTCAGCAATCTCATATTCATATTGTTCTCTATAATATTCTGGATTTGTTGAGTGTTGTAGTCTCTTATATCTTTTCTAATTTCTTTACTTATCTTCCTATTTATTGTTTTATGTTAAACAGATCCTTGGTCCAATCTCTTTCTTTCTTCCATTAATTTAACTGTATTAGGTGTGACTTTACCATTTTTCTTAGATATATCTCCTGTAATTACTTTTTTGGTGGCGATTTGAATGTCTTTTGTGATATTTTCAGTTAAGTCCAGTTTCATAGCTTCCAACGATTGCGTGGGCTCTAGTTGCTTAGTGAGTTCTGTTTGGTATACAGTTTGTTTCTGAGTTAGTTCTTCAGTTGTTGGATATCGTGCCTTCTTTTGCATCAAATTAATTTGTTCTAGTTTGCTATCTATTAATATAGTAGCTCTTATAAGTCTGTGATTACACCCGGTATCAAGAAGAGTTAGGACCAATGTATCTGTGAATATTTTCCTGTCGTTTGTTAGAACAGAATCCATTTCATTTTTTATCTTTCAATCCGGGCTCCTCCACGTCCACCTTTGTGGAGCTTTCTTTAAAGAAACTGTTCATGCAGTACATGTTTTCGTTTTGTATGTAATTTAACAATCTTCCGCCTCTATCGTTTCTTATACCCAATCCGAATGCTCCAATATTTTCTGGATCCCCGTTTTTTTCTGTCCCATTTTTGCATTTAGATCTACAGTAACTACTAAAAATTTGGTTCTTTTCAAATTGTTTGCCTTGGTAATGTCTTCATAGAGTTGCTCTAATACGGTCAAAGCTGTATCTTTTATTCAGCCTTATCGTAATATATATCACTCTGTCAGATACTGCATACATGTTCATTATTCGGTGTTTTATATTTTTGTTGATTAGGAAAGCTACACATCCGACATTAAAATCTGTTTCAGAATTATTCTGGTACAGCTTATGGCCCGAATTCAAGATGGTTGCTATTTCTAATGGAAGTATTGTCTCGCATAGCCCAAGAATGTCCCATTTTACATTTTTAAGTTCTTGTTCAAGTCTTTCTAAGTGTTCATCTAATCTCAAAGTTCTTATATTATATTCCGCTATGTATAGTTTTATATTTGAACAGTTTATTTATGGTAGAATGTTGTTTAATGTGTCTCGAATCTTAAGCCCTATTTATTATATTATTCTTCTCCAAAATCACTTGGTCGTCTGCAAATACCATGTTTAGGTGTTCATCTCCTATTTGTATCCCAATTTTTCTTCATTTTCTCTACCATTTATGAATGGCGCTATATACATTTTGAATAAGGTGGGTGACAAACAGCAACCCCGTTTTAAGCTTTTTTGTAATGAGTGATTCAGAGGAAGGCCAAGGAGATCATGGCGCAACGAAAAGACGAAGCAATGGAAAATCGAGGGCTTCAAGATGGTGAATGGAACTACAGAGAAGAGTGGAGAGGAAGGTTGAGAGAAGGAAGACAGTCACAACTGCACAAATCCTTTATACATACATATATATATATATATATATATATATAATATATATGATTCAGATACTTTAATTCCAATTTTTACATTGCAACTGCTGCCTGTCTATATTCTTTTTACTGCATTTTTGTACCTTATACTAATACCATTTGCTTTCATAGTTTCCCACCGTCTTTGAAGTGACACCGGGTCATACAATATACAATATATATATATATATATATATATATATATATATATGTAGTGTAATTCTCTTCCATGCTCAGTTTTATTTTCAGCCATTTGTTTCAAACAATAAACGTTATCAATGCACGAACGTCCTGTAACGCCAATTTCTCTATAATTTTTACAATTTCATTTATTTCTTTTTTTGAGTATAGAGTTTATCATTCCTAGTTTCCATTCAGTTGATACTTCATCATCCTCCAGATATTTATTAAATATAGTCTTGAGTGCCTGTATGGCATGGTTTATTAACTCAATAAGAATACCTTCTGGGCCTGCAGCTTTATTGTTTTTCATATTTTTTAGTGCTGTCTTAACTTTTTCAACTGTAATTCTTTGCTTCAAATTTCTTCTTCGTGCTTTGCATCAGCAAATTCTTCTGGATCTTCCGTTTCCACTTGTTCAATCCCATGGGACCTATTGTTATACCGTTAATGCACTTCCAAACTTCTCTGGACCTTCAACTGCTTAACGTGCTATTTAATCCTTTACATTTATTTTTCCAACGTATCTTTTTTGGGCTTCTTTTTTAACTGTATAGTTACATTTTGCATATTGTTTACGTTCTTCTGGATATCCGGTGGTTAACCATTTTTGATGCGCCTGACTTTCTTCTTCTAGTAAAAAATTCTTAAATAATGTATTTCGAGTATATTGGATTGGAAGGGGAGCTATGCATCCATAGTCACCAAGAACAAGAAGAATTAATAATCAAAGTCGACCTTTATTATTCTAAAGTCGCAATTGAATTACTGTTATCTACACTTTTATATTACAAATTTTTGTTTGTTTTATCGCTTGTCTAGCTTATGGCGTAAAATAATTGTATTAATGTTTTATATTTAACATTTAAAAATATTTCAGCTAACTTAGAGTGTTCTTGACACTCAAATTATATGCCGAACATCATAAAAATTACCCCTCTTTTACTTATTTTACTTAAACAAACGTATTAGAAAAAAGGGATTCTGATAATATTTTTCTAAACATTTTGTATTATTTATATACTCCAGAAACACCCCCTGTAAACGCTAAGTCGACCGAGCATAAACTCCAGAGTTAACGTAAGCCTTGTTTTATGGAAGCTAAAAGCAACAAAAATGCAATATAAATTATGCTATACTTAGTGACTTTTTAACTCCACAGGCTATAAAATCAGACAATTATGTTTATGGGGTCTAAAAGTGTCTTTATGATTTTATATACTCACTTTTAGCTACATTTAAGAGCACTAGTTGCTCTTTAATTCATACTAAAATGTTGCTTTTTTAAAAATGTTTGATGTTATACTATAAACATTAGATCAGAGTAATATTATTTATGCATTCCTATTACTCCTGTATTGTTTATTTACTTGAATTAATGATACCTTGATGAAATTCAAGCAACATAGAGAATTAATTAGTGGGACGTCTAAAGAAGTTTTAGTATTAAACTAACAATCAATACAGATAAAGCAACTTCAGCATAATATAATGTCAAAAAACGGAATTGATTAAATTCTTCCGGAACTGTTTTATTTGGAAAGTTTTTTATACAGTTGCTTACATTACAATTATTATATATAAATTTAATTCAGGTGCGCAAATCCCCGACTCGATGCCTGGCAGGCAACCTATCTACGCTCTTTAAATAATTGCGTACTTGCGTTCGAATGAACAAGAGGTAATAATGCAGCCGTCTCCTGCGTGATGCCCACCACATCATCACGTGTCATGAATTTGGCACGCTACTACTAGGTGTGGAAGCAAGGATACGCAAGCTTGACCTTCCACCTTGCACGCCAAACTGCTATATGGAATATAGAGCCTCTCCATTATTATACATTCATGGGGCGATTAAAATAGTTTAAATTTAAAACTAACAGACAAATCAAGAACAGTATAATTAATTTTAAATAAACGAATAATGAAGATTCTGCCTGTATGGTTATTTACTATTCAAGTGTAATTGTACGGTTAATATGTTTAATTTAATTTAATTACCAAAAACATGTTTGCCGTATTATTTAACTTTTTGTTAGATTATAACCAATAGATAGTTCAGAATCCTAATTTACAGGAGCGAATCTTTCTCATGTTGCTTATTTTGATGTTTTATTAGTAATTTTACCTAAAACACCTGTCTGGAGTTTCTTTATATAAACACATTTAAACAAAGTCACTAAGTTAATTAGCAATTATCGCGAATAAATTGTCATCACTCCATCTGAGCCCACAAATTACCCCCATTTCCTCCTTGCTATGCGTTTGACGTACTTGCAAATCGTCGTAACGGCGAACATTGGCATCTGCAATTTAAATCACAATTTTTTGCATTTAACGCTGATAGAACAACAAAAA
>JABXWE010069404.1:0-11487 GCA_014611495.1 Limonius californicus | reverse complement strand
CACATCTCCCTCCCTTGGGAGAAGTTGACAGCTGGGTAGGCTTCTGGCTTGGACGGTGTGATGCTGGCTGCTGGCAGGATCTTCTAGGGACTGGAACGGCTGGTTTTAGACCCCCAGGTCTCGAGCGAACTTCCTTCTACAGGGCTGGATGATTCTGGGTGCTTGAAAACTGTGCAGAACCGCGGTATCGGGGACACAGCTTCCAAGCGGTCGGACCTGCCACTCCGGTAGTCGAAGAATCCGAGAATTCCTGTAAGACTGTGCAGAACCGCGGTATCGGGGACACAGCTTACAAGCGTAATTCCTCGGCTAGGGCGGAGTGGGTAGCTGGACGGGTTCGGTGTTGCTCGTTCTAGTAGATCTTCGGCGGTGTTGTTGCCCTCGGAGCAGCTGCATACCCCTGGTGGAACCTGGTTGGTGTTGCGGTCATCGGAGCAGCCGGATACCCCTGGTGGAACCTGGTTGGTGTTGCGGTCATCGGAGCAGCCGGATACCCCGGGTGGAATCTGGTTGGTGTTGCGGTCATCGGAGCAGCCGGATACCCCTGGTGGAACCTGGTTCGGAGGTCAGCAAACCCGATACGGACGGTGATGCAGGTTGACATCTGGTTGCTGATAGCGGTTATCATCCGGGCGGGCAGGTCTGGCGGGTCTGGGCTTATCTATTTCCGGGTCGGCAGGTGGGTCCTTTGTCTCGCGGCCCTTTGTCTGGCGGTTCCCATGTGGGCCCTTTGTCCACTTTTCGATTGTGCCGGTCTCGTAACGCACATCTGCGATCTGGAAAATTCATTATTAAAAATTACACAAACCTTTCCTTTTCCGGTGCTCGACATCCTGGTGCGGTAACTTGTGGGAACAGGTTTTCGGTTCTGGATTTTCGGTTCTGGACGGAAAACGGTTTTTCTCGGGCGCCAATTAACCTGGTGTTTCTTCGTCTCTAGTCCCTGCTCGTTGGCGGCATGTGACGGCCCCCGTCCTTTCGGGTAACTCAGAGCCAGAATCCTTATTTAATACTAAAGAAACGAAATAAACTTTCCAATGGTAGTGGATTAAACAATTTATTATTATATTTGCATGAGTTAATGACATACAGATATACATATACACCCTATATATAATGTACGTATTTATTACGGAAAATGATTAAAGTGAAATATTTACAATTAAATAAACGAACTTTAATTTGAACATAAGTGTATGAATTATTTACAATCAAATAAATGCAACTTTAATTTTCACATAATTTGCTGACCCAATTTAATATCTTACTTATCTATATAATAGGCTGAAAATAATGTAAAGATTAACAGGTCAAAACACTTCATACAGGAATTATGAGTACCATTTCATTAAATCACATAACGAAATTTATTATAACCGTGGGGTAGGCAACCTAAATAGCCTGCAACAAAATCTAGTGGAATTTGACAATTTTCAAAAACAGCACGTGTAAATAAGTCAGGTTAGTTTCGCACGCGGTGTTTGCTGTAAGAAATTAGCGTAATTAGTGGTGTGCGTATATTCGACTTTTATGAGTGCGGTTCACGGCTGTCAGCGATTCTCTCGTCTCGGCCGGTCAAATCTATAAAGTTCGGGGTTTCGGGAAATTACACTTACGAATTATATTCGGGAGTTCCTGGAAATTTTCCCTTGCAGGTGCTCAGCTGGTCTAACCAAATAGTGCAATCAGGTAAGCTTATTTTACCTAATATACTCTCGTAGTTACTCCTCGGTTTTCTGTAATAAATTAGGCAAATATAGGATGTTACGTGAAAATTTGGGGAAACGTGTGAAACGGTTATTAAAAGGATTCTTTTAATGCGGAAGGCTAAAACCTCTGCGTATAAATTCGCTAGCCCAGTAGGAAAGGGGAAAACAACCCCTAAACGACTGAGAAACGATTTATACCTGTACTACTATTCTCTGAAATTTAAGTGTTTAATACGAATAGGGCATGACCCAAATTCTTATTTCACACCAAATTTTGCAACGGATCTTATATACAGCGTAAGTCACCGGGAGATGACCCGAATGATTTATGCGCGGTATATATATTCCCACTCGCTGGATTCGCAGCTCAAATTAAGAAAAAGGGCAATGACCCCTAAGCCAACTGAGCCAACGAATATTACACGGACGGTCTTGACTTAGAAAACAAATTGAAATCAACTAGGATTAAATAAACTTTACTTTAACGGGTTCAGGTATTTTAACTGGACTGGATTTCGGGTAACAGGTAAATTAAACGGTATTCGGATTGAATCTTGGTTGAAGTTCTCCCTCGATTCGCTCTTGGACTCAAGTGCTAAACGGCGGCGATCGGTCTAGACGGCTACTACTCTGAAAGTAAGCGGTGCGGACTTACGAAAATTAAACGGCGGTCGGTCTCGCTGTCGGTTAAGCTAGAAATAAACTGGTGCGGACAAGGAAGAACAGGACTTCTCCCTTGCCGGGTCGAAACCCAAAAGATGCTGCTCTGGGGCTGGAGCGTCTTTTTATACCCCCTAAATTTCGATAATTATTCTCAGCACAATTCTCGAACGGGGAAAACATAGTGGGGGATCGATGCAAAAATCGACTTAGCGCGCTGCAGGCGCCTTATTTCTAAACTACGCGGTCACAAATTTAATATAAAATTCATTTCGACCGCGCACTAAAAAACTTCGTTACAAGTCTTAGAATAATCTTCAAGTTGTAAGAACGATATTTTATTCCATTTAATCTTTGTAAAAACAAATAAATAGTTTTTAAAAACCTTGTTAGAAGGGTTTAAATTTTAACTTGCGAAGATTGCGAAACCCAGCCGCATTTTTGCATCGATTGCTTTACTAATTATCACAAATAGTTTATATGTAATATGTTTAGATTTATTTCTGGAATTTATAAGTTTATTTTTAAATTTTACACGCGCTATTATAGCAATTTTGCGTTATATGTTCAATAAATAGAAACCATAAGTACAATGAGCTTGTTTTTCTAATTACTAAATAAGGCAAAAAGATTTAAAAAAACTCGCATTGCCTAAAATGTTTCTGAGGCCGTAGCGAGCCGCACAGTACGTTTAAATCGCACTCAAAGCGGTCCGGGGGCCTCTAACAACACTAAAACCATACGAATACCAAATTTGCTTCATTCATTTATTAGGTCTACTAATTGTTATGTGAACCATGTTTTATTCTGCTGCTACATGATGTCTTCTGCTGCATTGATGATTCTTTGTTTGATTTTTGAATCTCCTATTAAATTCTAGTTTACTTTCTTTGCAAATCTTGTTTTCCCTCTTCCTCTTTTAGTTTTCTTAAATCTAATATCTTAGTTGCTTTCTTCTCTAACTTACTGTATCCCAATCTATGTTTCATTAATACACGATTATGATCGATGCCAGCGTCATCACTTGTATATGTTCCGCATTCTTTTACGGTATTCACAGCTTTTCTTTCACTAATATGTATTCCAGCTTTCCCAAACTTTTAGGTTTCGCGAACCCCTATTTAAATATGTTATGATACATGCTCCCGTTCTATCAAGACGGAATCTCGAGCGCTATAGAATAGTCCAGAAACTTTGACTGTGGGGCCAGAATGTATAAAACCATGATGCATGTTTAGTTAAGTTAGTTTAATAGCAAGCGTAGCAGCGAGTAGACGCGTAATATTTCATTTGTGTTTTGCTGCACCTGAGTTATCTAAAGTTTGTACAAATCATTTTCAGGCATAGAAAAGTATTTAATAGGGTCTAAACGTAATTATGAGAATGCAAGTTTATCTTCGTCTGCAGACACAGAAGAAGCTACCAACACTGCCAAAGCAAAAACTAGCGATTATTGCGACATGTATATGAATTTTACTTTTGTAAATACAATCATTAATGGTGAAGAGCGACCACAGTGTGTAACATGTTTACATATTTTGGTTGCTGATAGTGTGAAACCAAATAAACTAAAGACACATTTGCAAACAAAGCTTAAAGATCATGAAAATAAATCTCGCGATCTCTTTGTGAAGACATTGAAATAGTGTAGTAATCAGAAATTAAAAAGCTTTTAATACAGTTTTGTCGTTACCTCAAAAAGCTCTGCTTGCATCTTATAAAGTTGGACATGGCATAGTCAAGTGCAAAAAACCTTACAGTATGGGGAAAATCTTATTTTTCGTGCTACCGTTGATACGGTCGCATAAATGTTTGGAGATAGTTATGCTGAAGAGAATCAGAAAGTACCAGTATCAAATAATACTGTTAGTAAACACATTGATGATGTGTCACAGAACCTGTAGGAGCAGCTTCTTTCGAAACTTACAACAAATTATTTGCTATTCAGGTAGATGAGGCTACGGAAATGATCCAAGATGCACATTTGATAGCCTACGTACGTTACCGCGATAATACATGTATAAGCGAGAGCTTATTCTTCTGCAAAGAAATTCATAAAAGAACTGCAGGTGCGGATCTATTTTAAATGACTGAATAATTTGACTAACAGAAGGAAGTTCCATGGAGAAAAAAACCTTATTATATAGTTATTTGAAATGTATAGTATACTCTGGCCTGGAGTGGAAAACCTGTGCTGTTGATGCAACAGCGATGGCAGGAAAATATGATGGTCTACAAGCACTTACACACGAAAAGAGTCCGAATGCCCTTTGGCACCATTGCATGATCCACAGGGAATCACTCGCTTCGAAGGAAATCAGCCCAGGACTTCATTTGCTATTTTATCCATTGTAATTTCTGTTATAAATTATATAAAAACAAGGCCTTTAAAGGCACGAATATTTTCTTCAATGTGTGATGATATGGGCGCTAACCATTCAGCATTATTATTTTATTGCGAATCTCGGTGGTTATCACGTGGAAAAGTAGTACAATGGGTCTTTACGCTTAGGCAGGAAATATATGCGTTTTTGAAAGCAGAAAATCACAAAAATGGTGAGAATTTTGTTAACGAACTGTTCATAATGAAACTGGCTTATTTGAATGACATTTTTGTAAAATTCAAAATTTGCAAAGAAATAATACTTGTATATTATAACTATCAAAAACAATTAACAGCTTTTCGCGAAAGTTGGAACTTTGGTCAAACAAAATAAACAGCGAAGATACCGAAATGCTTATTAATTTAAAAACATTTATTAACGATAACAAACCGAGCCATACAAATGTATGTGCCATTTTTACATGCATAGAACATGATTTAAAAATGTTATCTCAAATTTAAACATTACTTCTTTGAAAATTATAGTTCTCTGATCAAATACGAGTGGATAACAAATCCGTTTGAAGTTACTCCTACAAATTTATCGTTGGAAGAAGAGGAATAGTTCATTGATTTAACATCAAGTACAGAAAAGAAGAGACAATTTTCGTCGATAACCATTGTCGAATTTTGGATTAACTCGCAAGAGAAATTTCCAGCGTTGTTCAACACAGCTTTGCATATTATATTGCCAATTCCTACATCTTATATTTGTGAAGTTGATTTCTGTGGAATAGCTTGTATGAAATCAAAATAGAGAAACTGGAGCTGGAGGTTAGTGCGTTAGGTTTCTAAGCTGAAGGTCCAGGGGTCAAACCCCAGTACGGAATATCGGATTTTTAACGGCCGTTCTTTCTCGCAAGGCAATGGCAAACCCACGAGGTATTCTGCCTAGGAAGTCTTCTCTGAAGTAGAAGTCTTTCCACTTCCCGTGATTCGGAGCCCACGTTAAGCTGTAGGTCCTCTATGTCTGTCGCACTTTAAACGAGCAGCATAGGCATAGGAGAGAAGATCGCTACGTCTCTTAAAGATAAAGCACTCAAAGAAGAGAATACTAATTTCCGTTCTACTTTTTGCTGCTGCGCCCCCGTTTGAAGACTTTTGCCCCTACGAAGGGGGCGCGCTCCACAGTTTGGGAAACGCTGTGCTAACGAGTGGTTTTTGGCATGTCTATTTAATTTTTTCACCTACTATTTTTGTTACTTCTTTAAGTTTAATATATTTTTAAGTCCTAACGTCATAGGTAGACATTTTGTTGATGCACAAAAGCGGTAAATATGTTCCTACATCGAGAAGAAATCTAATCATACAATGTTATATTAAAGCATCATAAAAAATATATACATATATATATAAAAGTATAGGTGCAGAATATGAATTAGCTACCTGGCGTGCTATAGTTTCATTAAAAGAGAACGTATTCTGAAACATATCGTATAACTTTAATTATACTGATATTTTATTTCCATAGGATCAACAAATAAAGTTAATGGCTGTGACTGGAAAGTTGCTAAAGAAGCAAGAACAACAGGATCTTGACTAATCAGAGGCTGAAATTTCCAGGAATTTCCACATTTTAACCAGACTTTTTAAAAGCTACCGTTTCTATGTAATTTAATGACATTTCTATATATTCGCAGCGCCTTTCTGATTATATGCTTGAAATAAATTTGATTTTAATTGCTTGTGCTTGAACTTCAGCGTACCTCTATTGTTTGTTTAACTCGAGTACATAATTATAGCACAAGCGATTGCAGTCTAAAGTGATTATACTCTAAACCTAAAGTGTTGTTCAACGTTGTCTGGTTTTACAACTGCAATTACGAAAGGTTTAGTTGTGATGAAACGGTAAATAAAATTCCTTTTCAATTTGCGCTTAGTTCTATATCATTTGAGAATACTATATAAGAGTTTTGTTTTCGTTGTTTTGCAAATAAATGGCTGGATTTTCCAAAATAATATCCTTGGTGGTTTTTTGCTATTTTTATAATCGGCGTAATGACGATCTATAAAAAGAATACAATAAACAAGTATTGCTTTTAGTATTCGATCAAGATATGTCCTTGCAAACACCAACTCTGATAAAATTTCTGAACTGCTTACTCAATAATTGTCGAATTCGCATTTTCGATAGACATATTTTGTGGTCGATTAGGGTAAACTTATCTCTTCGAATATCCAAAAACACAAATTATAACAGTGTGAAATCCGGAGATCTAGGTGGCTGATAGTAGGTAGCTCCTTTTCCTATGCATCTATTGCTGAAAATGTATTTTAAATGTTCACAAACATTTTTATGAAAGTATCTTAAGCACACTGTTCTATTTAAATCATATTTTTGTACTTAATATGCCAGGAATATTAAAACATTTCCTACGTCACTATATTATGTTTCTATAACGTGTCTGTCAAATTAAAATAATGTATTTACCTGTCAAAATTTGTTTTTTGGGTTGTTGTAATTTGCTATTGTTGGCTAAAAAAGTATTTTTTAAATTTTATATGAAAATGGGTTTTCCTTTAGAGCAAAAATCGTTCATGGTTTAGTATTATTCTCTGACTGCTCAAAAAATTAAATGTGAGTGGACCTACTTCATTCCAGATTGTTTTGCAGAATTTATGAATAAAAATGTAAGACAAATAATTATCAATGACCCTTCAAC
Source organism: Limonius californicus (assembly GCA_014611495.1). NCBI lineage: Eukaryota > Metazoa > Arthropoda > Insecta > Coleoptera > Elateridae > Limonius > Limonius californicus. Next base: position 4,072 of record JABXWE010069404.1, on the reverse strand, counting down.
TTCCCTCTGTGTCTTATCACAACTTTTCATACGGAACTTGCAGAACATCTTAAAAGAAAATTTGCAAATGTTTCCATCTGGAATGACCGTCGTGCACGATCATGATTTTGCACAAAGACGACAGTACTGCCACCAATATCGATAACGATGAATTTCTGGGCAGAACTTTATTCTCGGAGGAGGCATGGTTCCACCTATCTGGATACATCAATTCCCAAAATGTGAGAGTGTGGAGTACGGAGAATCCCCATATTTTCACTGAAACTTGTTCACAATGTGTATGGATAGGCCTTAGTAGGAGAAGATTGGTAGAAATAATTTGTTTTAATGGTACAGCATCCAGGTATCTAGAAGAAATTCTGCTCCCATTCATAAATCTGTTATACGATGACGAGTTGCGGTATGGATATTTCCAACAATACAGTACAACGAACCTTGCAACGCGAGATACTCTAAACCTCCTTAAAGACTTTCTCGAAGTTCGAGTAATTAGCAGAAATATTCTTAACATATGGCCTCCAAGATCGTGCGATTTAACACCTCTAGATGTTTTTATACAGCCGCACTTAAAAAATCGATTTTCGATTGATGATTTGGATACACTTACCCAAAGAATTATAGAAACATGGAAAGGAATAAACAACTTTCTACAGATTTTACAAAATGTCGTAAGAAGAAGAGTCCGAAGTTGTCTGCGGGAAGTTGGAAACCATTTCCCGCACACGTTATGCTGAATACCCTTAAAGAACTTAAATAAATGTCTTTATTTGTTTTACTTTTTAAAATGCTTTTTATTGAGACGAACTACGCTTTGACGTTAAGTTCACTTTGGTTGTGTTTACATTCGAAGAAACGAATATGAAGCAAGACCAATGTGTAACATGACAGCTACGACATGCCTTGTAGCACTCACAGTCAACCCAACCAATTTAAAAACTTTCTGATCGCTCGTTACTTAAATTTTATTGGTTAGTCTGGAATGTAATTGTTTTCTGGGATTTTGTAGATATTTTGTAGAATTTTCAGAATAAGAGGAGGCGGGGTACACGTTCCTAAGGTTCAGTTTTTGAGTGTTTAGCAATAGTTTTGGGTTGTTTGCGTGTGTTCCTAACAATTCAGCGGTTTTCTGTACTTTCATTTCAATTTTTTCTGAATTTTTCTTTAAGTTGTGAGAGATGTTTAGCTGCTTGTTAAATTTTTCGAATGTCTCTAAGAGCTCTGCGTTTATATAAAGTTTTAAAAGGTTTCTATGGAATCTTTTTCTAGAAGATTTTTCTAGATTGTCAAAATTTCTTAAGTTCCTGTGGAGGTTCTTACAAATGTTTTGTATTTATCTTTTTAACTTTAAAGTGGTGTTTTGAACTGAGTTTAGTGGAATTTTTTTAATATGTTTTGGTGGAAACGGAATACATGTTTTTGAGGTTTATTTTGTGAATTTTCCTATGTTTTCGAAAGTTTTGTGGGCGTTTTAAAAGTTTTATTTAGTTTGAAAGGTGTTTGTTTGCTAAGTTCTTTCAATATTTCCAAGCTTCCTGGGTTTGTATACAGTTATGAAATTTTTTTATCAAACTTTATTAATTTTCTGGATTGAATTAGAAAGTTCTCGTTCTCGTTTTTTTATTTTTATGAGTTTTTATCATCTTCTGGTATTATGTAGGGTTGTTGCTAGAATGTTGTGAGTTGTTTAGAACAAGTTGGGATATTGGTATATTTTTGATTTTGATTGCATGGGTTCTTGTGGATTTAGTAGTTTTTTTGGGCAATTTAAACTTTGTACGAGCTTTCTGTAAGTTTTCAATGTGTTTGTCTATTTGTTAAGTTTTTTGAATGTTTCTAAGCTGTCCTGTTTTCTGGGTTGCTTTGCGTAGTATTCGTTAGCTAACTTCTTCGTATGTTTCTAAGCTTTCTGCGTTTAACACAGTTTTCAAAAGTCTTTGTGGCATTTTTTATGTTTCGTGATCTGGTTTTTGTAAAGTTTTCAAAGTTATTATAGGGTTTTATATTTTTTATGTATTTTATACGGTTTTCTGAACGTTTATGATTTTCTGGGATTTTGAGGATATTTTGTTGTGTTACATTTAATGAAATTATTTTATGTAGGAGTTGAGATATATGTTTCTGAATTTATTGTAATTTTTTTGTTCCTAATGGTTTCTCGGTGTTTGTGAGGCTTCTGTGAGTTTTAATTGTGCTTATTTGTTTATAGAGTTTCTTGAATATTTTATGAAATTTTATAGGTTTCATGAATTCTTGTTCTTTAGTGGGATTGTGTTTCGATTGGATCATATTTTCTATGGTTTTCTTAGTTTTCTATTTGAAGTTTTTGCTTATCTGGGTTTACATTCTACTTTCTGAACTTGCGATTGCTTTAAATAATTAATTTGGGTTCTCTTGATACGATGTTTTATAGGTTTTTAACTTTATTTTAGTTCTCTGCGGAGTACATTGGATTTAAAGGGTATTTGTCTGATTGGTTAAATTCTATACGTTTTTGTGGAGCAACTTAAATTTTAGTTGTGTTCTGTGCTTGTTGTACTTTTTGCTGTATTTTATACTTATAAACGTCCTTTATTACTTATGGAATGTTCTACAATTTTGTTGTTTTTTGAAAATTTGATGAGTTTCCTGTTTGTTGGTTTAATTAGATTTGTATTTTGTTAGTTCTATTTTTAAGCAATCTTTAGATATTTGCGGGGTTTATACTATACGTTACGTGTTTTCGAAGTAATTTTTGAGCATCTGCACAATTTTGTATGTTTGTGCAATTTACTACAATAAAGAGCTGCCGGAGGAGCGTCTTTCCTCGTTGACGGATAAATAGCTACTAACTTGTTATTTAACAAAAGATTTTCAGAAAATTTATCCCGTTGCTAAGATACGGAAGAAAACTTTCAATTTTTTATATCAACCCCGAGAGGTTCCACCAAGAAAATCGCAGCTTTAAAATAACTAAATTAGTTACAAATTCCTATAAACTAAAATAACTGTCTTACAATAAAAGTTACAGAAAAAAGGAAAACACCAAAATGTTCATTGTAAAATTCCTGAGATATTGATATCTTACACGATATAATTCCAATAAAGCATAAGAAAGTTGACATTTAAAATTTTTCAATTTCAACATTTAAAAATGGACTAATGGCCTTTCATGACCTTATCTATTTGATCAACATATGTTTTTAAATAAATTAAAATTGCCCTGTACAACTTAAATAATTCATATATTAGTAAACTGATTTCAGAATTGTTATCTCTGCAAAATTCCGAAACTTTGAATATCAGTTACATAAATATTCAAGATAAAAAAATTATATGTGTTTAAAATTGCAAATTTACACAAAATTCTTCAATTGAGTCTCAAAATTATAAAAAAAGTTTCCTTAATCATCAATAAATTTACATTTACACGTCATATACATCATCCACATCTGTTAACAACAATATAATTATTAAAATTAGAATTATAACCTCAAAATCAATATTTTTACCTAAAATTTAATATTTCTAAATTAACATCGTAATTTAACTAAACAAAGGTAATTCAACACTTCCCTTATGTAACACATAAACTATTTATTACTATAATGAAATCTTAATTCACAAATTAATCTTGATAAAAACATATTTATAAAAGTTAAAATACAAAATTATAACAATTTACATTTCAGGGCTGCAATATTGCCCAGGATACCCCAAATTCATCATCACCATGGAACATAGACGTCCCCATCACTATTCACTACCGAAGATCCGTAAACACATCACTTTGATAACTAATAAGTCACATCGTAGGACATTCCGAAGATCAGAAACTACCTTTTATATTAAGAAGGTTTACATTTATCAATTATAATAATAATGACCTTTCATATAGCATAGTTTTCATGACAACCAAATTAATTAATCTTAATTTCAGATACAATCTGGATTTCTACATCAAAAGCAGTATCCTTTTAATATGATTTATGTATTACGTAGCAAAAATAACATAATTGAAATAACATAGAATAATGACATAATTTAGATTAAATAACATAGCAATATATATATATATATATATATATATATATAC
>JABXWE010069368.1:0-11911 GCA_014611495.1 Limonius californicus | reverse complement strand
CCACCCACAGACAGACATTTTTTAAAAACCACTTTTTTGGGTTCCTAGAGACCCAAAACGGATATATCCGTTAAAATCTCGATTTCGAAAATTTTCATGATTTCAATACTTACCCTATACCTATAAGGTATGGGAAAGTAAAAAACGAGAACGAAAAAGAAAAAATGGATAACACGGGATTTAGTTAATTCAATTAATAGAGGTGACTTGATGTATAAAAAATGGTACGGAATCCTCAAAATGCGATGACTAAAGGAGAATTTATCAGATACAAAAATCTGTTAAATCAATTAATAAACAAAATTAAACTATTAACGCGAAAAATTAATCAAAATAAAAATTATAGCAAAACTTGGAATACAATTAATCAAATTAATAATAATTTACTCTAAAACTATAACCAAGATAATTACAGAAAATAACGAAATTACTATAAGGTAAAATTGCCAATACATAATACAATACTTAAATAATTTCTATATTAATGTAGGTAACAATTTAGCACAACAAATAACAAAACCTCCCAGTATACCTGCTAAAAAAAGTATATTGCTCACTCAGAATTCTTCTTTCAAGCTGATATAAATGAAATAATACCTTTAATTAAATCTTTGATATTAAACAATGCTCCGGGAATTAATTTAATAAGATATTATTTGATTTTTAAGCATATACGTATGCAAGTCCTCTGTGTTACATTTTTAACAAATTATTTGAATTCAATGTCTTCGCTAAATATGTAACGCAGCTACTGTCCAACCGCTTTGTAAAATGGCGATGTAACCAACCCCTCCAATTATAGACCAATTTCATTAACTACAAATTTAACCAAAATACTAGAAAAAATAATTGAAAATCACAATTACAGACTATGCTAAAAAGCATAATAACACCAATTTGGTTTTATAGAAGGATTATAAACAGAAGATGGTGTTTGCGAATTAATGTTTAAAATTTATAGAGGTATAAAGCTCTTGACGAAAATGACCCTACATTGTCAGTATTTTTGGATCTTGGTACGATTTTCGATACTGTCGGTCACGAACAGCTACTAGGTGCTCAGTGATCTGGGTTTTAGGGAATCTCGTACTAAATCATGAAAAGTTACTTAAATAATAGAACAAAATCTGTTAAATAGACTTTGTTTTAAATGACAAACATTTGTTCAGTATGGAGTTCCGCATAGTTCTTGGGCCAATACTTTTTACATTGTACGTGAATGACTTATAGGAAATAGGAAGACCCTGCGATTTTTTATAAAAGTACTTCTTGGTCACGTTTGAAGTATTGTGTTAAATCAGAATGTAACAAGATAATTGATGCATTAAATCAGATTATTAACAAAAAATTATGATAAAACTAAATTTATATCGTTTGGATGTTATAGCAATTCATTGCCAGATTATCAATATCTAACTTTCATAAATCATAACAATTTAATCGAAATACGTCTGCCGTTAAAATAAAATATTTAGGTATTGTTATGGATGCTTATCTGACATGGAATTTTATGTTAAATAATTTTAGATCAATTCTCTACAGATTTAAATTCTTGAATAAGTATTTGAATTTATCGGAAATAAAAATAGTTAATTGTTTTTTAGTATAATCTCGTTTAACTTATGGTGTACTTGGATGGGGTAATATTACTGACAGATTAAAAAAAAATTATAATACAAAAAAAAGTTATTAAAAATTATGATCCACAAAGAAAATGCATATCCATCGGATGTACTATATCAAGATACTAAAATATTAGATATCGAGCAATTATATATTTTTTAAGTCACAGCGAAGCAACACCAAATTAAAAATGTAGCCGAATATGTTCACCACTATTACTTTAAAAGAAATTAAATGGAAACTTTTAAAAACTATTTCTTCTGGAAAAAGTATTGGACAAACGTTTATGCTTGGTCAGAAGGAACAAAAGGAAGTTTTGCAGCATTTTATTACTGAAGATATTACTTGGAGCACAATGTATAACATATTTGAAAAGCACGACAGTAATCTGACTGTAAGCTGCTAACCGCAAAACCTGAAAAAAAGTTTGCGAAAACTGGCGAGCAAATACAAGGTGTCGAAGACATGTATTGCGAAAATTTGAGAGATGGGATTGTAATATCGCAAGCGAACAGTTGGGCCTAAATACTCAGAGCAGCAGCTCCAAACAATACCAGATAAGTGCAGAAAATTAAGAAGGGAGTATTTAAAGGCTGAAACAGAGCAGGATGATGGAAAATATTTCAAGCTTTTGCATAGATTTCTGGCTGGCAACAGGGGTTTCTACTGGTCGCAGATTACCAGATAGCCGAGTTTTCAGCAATGTGCATCGTACTATTAGAGAAACTGGTAAAGTACCACAATCAAAACGTGAACGACCACTGAGGAGAAACGTCGATTTAGAGGAAAATATTCTAATAGAATTGAAAGAAGTCCCACTACTAGCGTTAGACGGCTAGCTAACCAAATCGGTACTAACCGAATGCAAATACGGAGAACCATTCACGATTTTGGCTTATATCCGTATCACGTACAAACAGTAAAGGCACTTTTACCAAATGATTACATTGCACGTGAACAGTTCTGCCATTGGTTACTGGAAAATCAGCGGTTGCACACAAAAATTCTTTTTACGGATGAGGCCTCGTTCAACCGAGATGGAATAATAAACACAAGAAATTCACATGTTTGGGCTCTAGAAAAATCACATGCATCCACGGAGTCACATTTCCAGCTCCATTTTTCTATTAATTTCTGGTGTGGTATTATCAGGAACAAAATGATTGGGTCATATGTATTTGAAGGTCGTTTGAGTGCAGCACATTACCTCAGCTTTCTGCAAGATGAACTACCAATATTGTTAGAAGATGTACCTCTAAATATCAGAGCAGATATGGGGATACAGCAAGATGGCGCACCACATTTTGGCAGGGCGGTAACTGCATTTGTAAACGAAAACTTTGAAAACCGTTGGATGGAACGCCATGGTCCCGTTATTTGGCCACCCAGATCACCGGATCTAACGCCGTTAGATTACTATCTCTAGGGCCGTATGAAGTCTTTGGTGTTTGCGGTAAGGTCGAATAATTGATGCTTCCAATATCATCAAAAACGATCCTAACTCTATTATGAGGTCTGTCACCACGATTTCACAAGGGTACCAATGTGCATAGCTAATCGAGGAGGTGATTTTGAAAACTTGAGATGAGAAAGTGCCAATAACTTTGTAGCAATTAATTTTAGGCTATATGTTTATTGGAAGTTTTCAACTGAAAAGAGGTCAGGAATACGTACTAAAGCTACAAAGTGATTTTTTAAAAAGTCAATTGCAGCAAGCCTAGAAAAAAAAGCTATTCCGTCTGCAGTCAGCTGTAATGAGCTTTGAATGACATTTACCTGTATGTCAAAATTTGTGTGACAGTTCAGGTAGTTAAAAATTTTGGCCCAACAAAATGTGAAAATGAACAAGTATTTAGTTGCAACTGATTTGTAATTTATTAAGGTAAGTAAATTACAGATTTTTCGTCAAGATTTCTACATGCTGTTACAATTTTCATATTGTCAGATTTTAAAGCTTAATATAGACGGGACAATCCATAGGCTACTGCAATTGACTTTTTAAAAAATCACTTTGTATGTACGTCCTATTGCGGGACACCGTATAATGAAATTATTTTTTGAATAAGCTAGCTTACTTTTAAAAATTATTTTATTTTCTATTAATACTAATATAGTTGCGTGCCAGTATAAAGTGGACATACGTTATATTGCTATTGCGAACATACTTATTGCATTCAAAAGGAATCTTAAAAAATATTTTTATCAGAACAGGCTATGAGTTTTATCTACTAATAAAATTAAAAGAAATAAAAAGAGTGTTTACCTGTTGATGGCGGTTTATTAAAAATAATTGTTTGTTTTTGTTTTCTGCTACTATCTTTAGGTTTTAAATTTTAGCTAAGATCGATTCCCACGTGCAGGCTTTGCCTTTGTGGGTATATTCGTTTATTATTATTTATTTATAAATTTATCTAGATAAGAACACAGTTTAAAGAGAACAGTATTTCAAGATACTTAAATTAAACCTTTACTATTTTACGATCACTCACAGATTTTGTTTCTATGCAAAATTACTTTCTTACAATGTTTTCTGTGAATTGAACAGCGCTGATGTTAAGTCTTGGCAATAGCAATATATCAGTATTCAATAATTAGTTCAGTCAATGTGTTCTTCTAAAATGCCTTCTTGCAGTCTCTTCATATATTCCTGTTCTAATAAGAAACTGATATAAAATGAAAACGGATAGCTTTAATAAATAACTATAAAGACTCAACAGAATAATGTATAGGTCGAAAGTCAGATTTGTACAAGGTTGGTAGTTGTATCACAATGATAAATCTCACAAACTACACAGCCTGTGATTGGAGAAAATTCAAATTAAGATCATTAATCTCGGAAATTAAATGAATAAGCAGCACTTCACGCCGGTGTCCCGGTGCACTACTGAAGAGGTCATGCTTTGTGGGAAACTTATATAATGTAGTGCTGGAAATAAAATTGTAGGTACACGCAGTGTCGGACTCGGAAGAGTAATGCGTCCTCAAAAAGAGAAAATTATCCATAATTGTTATTGTGTCGAGAACTCTCACTAATTTGTTAAAATTATAAGCTTTCAACCATACTTAACTCTTGATTGCACAAACGAAAACCCAGTCTAAAAAATGCAAACTAGTTTGCTGAATCGAAGCTGTGCTGTGTGTAAATATGTCTTGGTGACTGTTGAGACGAAATGAACTCTGACGTTCGACAAGACACCACATACCGTTAAAAGCATGTTGAATATGTAGCGAAAACAAAATTCCTGGCTGTCTAACATAAATTCCTAAAAATTTTATCTAAGCGAAGTGTAATTGAATTGATACAGGAACTGATACTGCACATGTTTCTGCATAACACGTTTCAGCCGGCTTTATTTTTATCTGCTCTGTATTCAACAAGTAAATAAGGGTAAATATTTGCAATGGTTTTGTTTTGCTTGAATTACATTAAGGAAATTATGAAAAGGGTTCATACAATCGTGTAGAATAAAAATATATTTTAATTTAAAACGTTCGTAAAGTGAGTGGAAAGAGGAAGCAAATGCAATGTTATAATTTATAGTAAAAACAAGATCGAAATGAGTCTTTTAAATGTGAAGAAAAACCAGATTCATTTTTGCAATTATAGTTGCTATTTTGTATTTCCGGTTTTAATGACATTTTAAAGATGATATTCTTACATTTACCTTATGGAGCAGCCACTTAGTGAACAAAGAAGCACGAAATCATAAAAATTAAATATTCTGGAACATCTCGTGATTCTGCTTCTGTTTTCACCTTCACTTTTAGCTCGGATAATTTATGCATTTTATTATTAATTTAGTTTAGAAATCTCAAGGCAAAGGTCATGATTAATTTACTAACTTAAGAAAACTATTTTATATGTAACTATTTATTATCGGCTTATTTTATGCTAAAACTGGCATTTATGTTTAAATTTTTTAAAGAGCAAAAACACCTTAAACAAGACTTACAGTTCTCGATTTATTCTGAGAAACGGGACACTTAGATTTATTTATTTTATTGGCGAATAACATAAGTTTGAAGGTAAATTATAGTGTTTCTATTGAATTAGATACGTCTTTAACAACGCAATTCTAACACAAAAATACTAGCATAACTAAAAAAAATTGGAAATAATATTTACGCTAAGATACAATATTTTTATATTCATAGAAGTTTAACATGGCAAATATGAAAAAAATATACGTTACGTCCTTCAATAACGACTCTTTACTCTTAATTCCCTTATAATGAATGATAGCGTTTGCCTGCAGTACCTGCTTATGAGAAAATATGTTATTGATAAAGTTTTAAAATAATTAATGATATTTCATGTTAACGTTTGCGACATGAGCTGTGTATTGCCGTAATAGCCTAGGGATAACATCCTTATTTACGGCCAGAGCTGTACCAAGCACTGACAAAAAGTGCTTGAGAGCACGAAGCACTAAGTTCCCAAGAAAATGCCTCCATTTTTCGAGCACTAAGCACTGATAATAGTACAGAGATGGCGATTACTAAGCACTCTGAAAAAGTGCTCTAAAATCACGAACAGTACGCACTTTTTGATAATTTTAATAATGGGATACCTAATGAGACAAGAACTTCATTTAATTTAAGTGTTATTTATAAAAAACTATAAAGGCCAATAAAAACAACCTAGGATGACAATATACGAAAAGAATGTCACAATTTGCGGAATGCTTTATATATTTTTTGGTTAAAATGCTAATAAAATGGATTAGCTGCTCATTGAAAAACTTTTTTATATTTTTAGTGATCCCATCAAATATAAACTTTTAAATTTTTAATTACAAGGTTGTAATAAAAAGATAGGAGGTAAAAATAAAAAAGGTGAAATTATATTGAAAAAATAATACTTAATCAATGTAAGTTTAACTGTAAAATAAAATACTAATAGTGATTACAAATAATTACCGACTGGTCTCCATACGAAATGGATATGTCTTTAATGATTTGTTAAATTTAACAATATTTCGTATTTGAGAATTCAAAGATATCAATGTCGCTTTAACAATGTAGATGTGGTACTCATCTGGCACATATGGACATGGACTGTACTGATAGAACTCTATAAAAACGTAGGTTTCCACAACTAGAGTGTCACTTAAGGAATTCATGCTTCGGGATTTCGACTGTCATAATATATTCACCGAAATATGAAATTTACCCCAATGTGCTTGTGTGAAATGTTGCTGTGGATTAGATACATTGTGTCAAAGTGGAAATTATTTTTTGTTTATTTTTAACAACTCTGTTTTATTACGATTTTCACCAAATTTGGTAGGGAATTATTTTTTTAAGAAAAAACTATATATCACATCATGGTTTGAGATGGAGAGCACCACGTGAGCACCTGATGAGGAATTATTTACTTATAGTTTTGGACGAAACATTTTGGCACTTCTGATTATATATGAAGGTATCCTTTTTACGTGAAATTGGTACGCTTGTGCTTATAATATAAAATAATATTCATGAATTTGATAATCCCAACGGTTTTCGAGAAAACCATCGTTAAATGGTTGGACTCACACCGTTTAAAAAATATACTAGAAACTATTTTGAAAAAGTTATGAATGAAAACAATTGATTTTAAAGCACTTTCCTAAGAATTATTACATTTGACATAATTATATATTTTTTTGTCATAATATCAACTTTTTCGAAATAGTCTGTTTCTATTACTTTTTTTTTCTAAATTGGGTGTCAGTACAAATACTTAACGGCGTTTTTGTACCCACATATCAATACCAACATTCACATTTCATGTAAAAATGATGCCTTGCTCATGAGACTTTTAAAGTGCTCGCGAGCCATAGTGTTCGGGAGCCATAAAGTGCTCGGAAGCTTTTTGGAGTACTCGCGAGTCCTAAAGCGTTTGCGAGCTATTTCGAGTGCCCGCGAGCACTTTACGAAATTGTTAAATACTAAGCCTTTTCGTCCTTTCAGAGACCAAGCAATTCATGGAAGACAAGATCGTGGGAGACCACCTAAAAGATGGAAAGACAGCTGGCTAACATCATCAGCTGATTCATCTCCATAATATAGGCACTTTGTTATGAAACAGAAGCACTAAGCACCGATTTTAAAAGCTGCTCCCGAGCACAAAAGTGCTTAGACCAGCAATAAGCACAGTGCTTACGGACAACTCTGTTTACGATACACCCTATTTATAATAACTTTTCAAATAAATGGATAGAGTCATGTAACAAAATGTTACCTTTGTATTTATAGTGACCACAAGTAGCAAAATTTAATCTGCGGCATATCTACTACTTTTTCGCATTCCTAATGTCCATGTGCAATAAAAAAACATGAAATGCAGATTATCAATATTGATACAGTTGCCGCTTCCTAGTGTCTATGAAACGTCATTTAAACGCACGTTTTTTAATTTAAAAATATCAAGATCTTTATTTTTGTAGCAACTCCATCACAGCATAAAATTTATGGTTGAATACCTTTCCATCCAGTTGTTCTGTAGTTGACATAACATAATAGTGGCCTGGTTCTAGATTTGTAAGCAGAGACATCAAAAGATACTATTCTAGATAGATAGATTCTATATTTAATACATAAATCCATCTGGTATAATTACAAATGTCTTGCAATAAACCTGAGAAGATCAATTCCGACATTATATTCTACTATTGACAAAGTCTAAAATCCATATGGGCCCCAAACCATGAGAGAAAACTCTAATTTTGATATACTATTGAATAAAATGATAATTAGAGATTTAGTATTATTCAATTTATTACTTGTTCTCATTACAAAACCCAGATTCTGTAGGAATGTCGTAACTATTTTAGTATCAATATCGATATTTAATTTTAAAGTTCGATTCAATACATAGTTGCTGAAATTGGACTTTAACTTTTTATTTTATATTTATTTACATTGAAGTATTACCTACTCGTACTACACAAATTCCAATTGGTAACACCAGATAAATCTGTTTTTCTAACAAACGATAATACCTGCTTTATATGTTCTAAGCATTATTTAAATCCAATCCAATTACATTAATTAGTATGAACATTTTTTAGACTTTCACTCAATCAAGTAAACTAAAATCTAAAGTGAATATCGGAACTAAATCTACTCGTGGTTCAACAGGACGTTTACAATTATCGATCAAACTCTGACCTGAAGATTCTGCAGATTTTCAACCAGTTGGTATAAATACAAGGTGCAGTAACCACATGGTCCAAAACACCCCATGCGTAAATACCTACAAACTAACTTTCACCTTTCAAACGGACATCGTGTAGCCGCTGGACGGACAATAAAAACCATTAGTCAAATGTTGCAACTATTACTTTATATTCAATCACCTATTGTATAGAAAAGCATGATTGATCCTCTATCATAATAGATATAAACAACGTGTTATCCATCTTGGAGGCATTGCTGGGATAATCGCGTGGTAGCTCGGCGTTTTCAACTAGGGCGTAGTGATTAAATGCGTTTTTATTAAGTTTCGGATCATTTGCTTCGACAGCGTCGCTGCTTTGAGATTTTTCTCTAATTAGCTCGAGTTTCATGCTGGGTACGTAATACGTACATAGTGTTATTAGGTTCATTAAACATTTTTATAAAATCCTAAGAGAAATCGTCCCCGTAAAATGTTTTCGTTCGAATGCTCAAACATTAAAAGAACGTCCTACAAGAATTGAATTCGCAATGATTTACAATAATTGCACTAATTGACTTTAAAATGACAGTTTAATGTTCTAGTTACAATAATTATTATGTAGAAGCTTAGAAAAGTTTTCATAGCGTGACGCTGTTGTAAATTATAGCTTTCATGAAGAAAATACTGAATGACGCTTAATACTGGTCTTCACAGTCGTCACTACAAACAGATACACACAGGTGTGTGATTTACTAACTTCCGTTTTTTATTCTATTTTCGTATAATTAATTTCACACCTATACTTTAAAGTACCTGCTGCTAAACATCGGCACAAAGCAGACACTATACTTCATATATTATTCTTCTAGGTTAGTAAATCTAAGAGACATACAAATTGGAATGTATACCATAATATATACATGTCAAAAGTGTGTTCCTGAAGAGTGTAAAAAAAAGGTCTCAAGAAAAAATGATAATTTCGATTGCATTATAAAAAGATATGCAAATTACATACAAAAACATTTCCATTCTAACGTAGTAGTTGTGTTCGACGGGTTAATGACAGTAGTAAGAATACAAAAGCTGCGGAACAGCTCCGACGTACCGCTGCAATTTCTGTTGAAGTTAGTTTCAATCAAACGATGCAAGTGACTATCAGCCAAGAAAAATTTCCTTCCAACCACTCTAATGAAAATAGATTAGCAGATGGAATATAATAGAAACTGAATTCGAAGAATGACACTGTTATAAGCGCCACAGCTGTTGTTGAAGATATTTTATTTCTCCTAATAGCGCGTACTGCTTCGCACCAACAAATTTTCTTCCTCAAACCGGGCTAAGAAAAATTACCAAAAACGTTATATTCTTCTGCTAGCAGTAGCAATTGTACTCACTGTAAGGAGTACCTTTTATTTTTACACGCTATCACTGCCTACCAAGTGTAATGGAGGATAATAGAATACGTTTCCTTTTGGCAATGTATAGTGCGCCTATCTCAGAAGTTTCCATTGGTAACTAACGATACTTGATATTTCGCTAAATAAACAATACACAATACACCGGTCAAATTTTCGTCACTTCAACCTGCTGCAACTGCTCAACAACATCTATACCGTGTCTACTACCAGACAAGAAGTTGAATACTGTACACACAGTGGGGATGAGTAATTAATAACAATCTATTGGAGCCCATAATAATGTTATTACCTCCTGCGCCGAACCTATGACCTAGCGTTGAGTCGATTGCGACAAATTTTGCTTGTGGAATCTGCGAATCCTGCATGGTGATTTGTATTTAGGGTTGAATTGTGGACGGCGAATTATAATGAACTGTAAATCATTTGCGATAAATTGAGAGTGGCAAATCGTACTCGGTTAATTGTACAGCTGGGAATCATTCTTCACGATCGTATTTGGGGATGAATAGTGGACGACGGTACGATTCGTCGTCCAGCAATAGTGGACGACGAATCGTACTTAACAGCAAATGATTTGCGACAAATTGAGTGTAACAAATCGTGCTCGGTGAGTTGTATAGCTGCGAATCATTATTTGCGAATCGTATTTTGAGACGAATGGTAGACGGGGAATCGTACTTAACAGTAAAACATTTGCGACAAATTGAGCGTGGCAAATCCTGCTCGGTGAATTGTACAGCTGCGAATCATAGTTTGCGAATCGTATTTGGTGACGAATTGTGGACGACGAATCGTACTTAACAGCAAATCTTATGCGACAAATTGAGTGTGACAAATCGAGCTCGGTGAATTGTTCAACTGCGAATAATATTTGGGGACAAATAGTGAACGACTAATCGTACTTAACAGCAAATCGTTTACGACAAATTGAGTGTGGTAAATCGTGCTCGGTTAATTGTAGAGTTGCGAATCATTCTTCGCGAATCGTATTTAGGGACGAATAGTGGACGGCGAATCGTACTTAATAGCAAATCATTTGCGACAAATTGAGAGTGGCAAATCGTGCACGATTAATTATTGTACAGCTGCGAATCATTCTTTGAGAATCGTATTTGGGGACGAATAGTGGACGGCGAATCGTACTTAGCAGCATATCATTTGCGACAAATTGAGTGTGACAAATCGTGCTCGGTAGATTGTACAGCTGCGAATCATATTTGGGGACGAATAGTGGACGGCGAATTGTACTTAATGGCAAATCGCTTTGGACCAATTGAGTATGGCAAATCGTGCTCGGTGAATTGTACAGCTGTGAATCATTCTTCGCGAATCGCATTTGGGGACGAATAGTGGACGGCGAATCGTACTTAACAGCAAATCGCTTTCGACAAATCGGATACATTAAATGGAAGTTGGCGAATTGTGTCACTAAGTATCTTGCTACGACCAATCATACTCTGCGAAGAATCGATGAATCGCGTGTCATGACAAACTGTGCCTAGTGGAAAATTGTTCTCGACGAATAGTGGATCGTGAAGCGAATAATTTTTAGCAAAATATCTGTCGATGAAGAATATCTTTCTCATTTTCAGAGTTAAGGAAATGCTCGAATGTTCCTACCTTTATCAGTGTAAACAATTTTGATTGACTAATTTCTTAATTTTTACGTAGTCGTATGATAACCCTTTCCGGTAGGACGGAGAAAAATAATAATTTATTATAATTG
>JABXWE010069357.1:0-10902 GCA_014611495.1 Limonius californicus | reverse complement strand
GTAATAAACCTCACTGATGTTTCCTAAGTAGTTGCAGAATTTTTTAGATAAATTTTGGTAATAACGTAATAACGTACACAACCACTTCATGAAACACGTTTAATACTTTTTGATGTTCATGGAAACGTTTTAAATGTGATTTTCTGCTTCCAGTAACTCAATCCAATTACATTTAAAAAAAAACTATTGCGTACATACGGGACAACAAAGATAATTTTTAGCGCAATTGAACTTTATTTATAGTGATATACAATATTTAATAATATCAAAAACATTATTTACAAAGACAACTATTGCACAAATCAACACATACAAATAAAATTGGAATTTAAGAGTTATGTAACATGCATACCTGGAAAACCAAGAACGTTGATTTTTCCATATACATT
The DNA here is from genome assembly GCA_014611495.1 of Limonius californicus. Classification (NCBI taxonomy): domain Eukaryota; kingdom Metazoa; phylum Arthropoda; class Insecta; order Coleoptera; family Elateridae; genus Limonius; species Limonius californicus. Next base: position 10,513 of record JABXWE010069357.1, on the reverse strand, counting down.
TGTAATACTCCTGAGATTCCACTATAAATGTACAGTAATTTAAGTCTGATGTTCTTCTCTACAAAAGAACAGTAATTTAATAAACAACCACATGGAGTGAGCACTTCCTATATGACGGTAAACGACATCGTTATATTACCATAGCGACTTATATTAAATTCACCTTAGAAGGACTGTAAGTAACGTAACCTAAAATGCTCCTTACATGGAGGGTTTAACGTTGTAAAACGATAATAAATAAACCACTTCCAGTTTTAATTATTTTGCACCACGATACAATTACTGCCTAGAAGAACATCTAAAGCTTCTCGCCACTAAGACTTGTCATGTTATAATATGAGTGATCTGGAAATCTCTCCAGCTCAATGTAATCTGTTTCACTGACAATCAGTTTTTCTAATAGTTCCACAGATTCACTAAATGATGGACGTTGTTTGGGATCTTTATCCCAGCAGTAGTACATTATATTGTAGAGCTCTCTTCGGCAATGATCGGGCTTCTCTAATCTGTATCCGTCCCTAACCTGCAATAAGAATAAAAATTATAGTATTCATTAATTATATACAAAGAAATTGAATTTATATTAAGTGCAATGAAATCCATCCATTAATTACTAAAACCATTCTGGTAAACAGTAAGTAATAATCAAGCGGCATTTTATTCCAAGTTATACACTTCATACGGTTCTATAAAGCGGTTCATATTAATCATAAACGCTGGAGTACGCTGACATAAATTTTCATTCAATTAACTCTAAATTGCTACCACAGCATCACATACATAATTTACCATTTGGACAGTATTCAACAAGCATGAAGTGTAATTAAAATGATGAAGTCGCTGCATTACACTGTAGTTCAAACTACAACTGTATTGCACGTATATTTTTGAAACCTTAAACTTTATATCAATTACAGCACCATACATTATGGACGCCTGAACATAACATAAAATATACTCAAATCGGTTGTCGGGAATCCATCTTCTTTATTCTGCTTAGTCAAAAAGACTATATAAGACGCTAACGCGCGCCTTTCTGAGAATCATATCTTCGAATAAAATTTATATGCCAAATATTAGTATGGTAGGAGTTCAAAGTTTTGAACTACTGGAAACGCCTGCTAATATACTGACGTTTGTTAAATTAAGTCCAAGTCTAGAGAAATGGCAAAGAGAAGGTTCACAATATTAATTTTGGTAGTATACATGTATAAACCAAATATTAATATGTATAGTTACACCTTCTACATGAATGTCTTCTAGAATATCTTTTATACAGTGATCGCTATGGCAACACGCAGTTATAGTTATATGTTTGCCATTTGAATAATTTGGAAATATTGACTTAATAAAGTCGCATTATAAAGAAACGAAAGACAAGACGCAAATAATGTTTTAAGGTTTTGTGATTAATATTTGCTTTTAATTAGGAAAAAATTAGGATACAGGAATCTAAAAATGTAGATAAGTATGTCCTGAAGCGATATATCCGGCAAACAATGTTGAGTATATATGCTGAATTCAAAGTATTGGTTATTTTTATTTGTAAATTAATTTACCTAATTGTACATGTACGAGTATATTTTTATGTACACTGCAACAATTACATTTTAAAAACAAGACCGTTTTATTAGGAAGCTCTATTAAGTTCCAAGTTACAAATTAATTCCATGCAAGCCATTCAAATCTGTATTCCCGAAATATTCATTTGCAATCTTATATTGTTTATACAAACTATCTCTAAAATACACTTCAAATGCCTTCCCTCGAATGACCACTATTGTTTTTGTTAGCTGCTCTAGCAACTATATGTTTGCCTTTCTAATTATTTATGAATATGAACTTCACAATGGATTGTACAGCGAAGCACTGCTGGCGCTGGGCAAAAGCTATTCGTACTACAGAACTATCCGCGCTGGCCTGTACATACTCGGACCAATATAGTGGCATATGCAGCCGGTCGTGCGTCGCAGGGCACGAAAAGCGGTCGGTCCTGGTTGACATACGAACATCTTTGGCAATCGTATATCATGCATGGTAACTTCTCTTCTCTGTTGGACGGGTTAGGTCAGCCGGCGATTTGGGTTTCGTCCAAGAGACCCCATTAGCGATAAGCTGCAATGACGTGTCGTCCCCGATACAAAATGTTGAAATAAATCCACTAGATGTTTCGTCCCCAAAGATTTAGGTGTTGTAATATTGATACATTAAACACAATAAATAAATAAGCGTACTAAATAAAATTTTGTATATTTATTAGTTCAGATAACATCACATAGACATAGGTATAAGTATACACTAAAATAAAATATATTGCTAAAATTATGTTACACAAACGTAGGTATAAGTATAATGAATAATTGCAAAAAATATTTTGGGCATCAATTAAAGTATCAATGACAGGCGCGGTTTGGCATTTTGATTTTGATAGCCATTATTTTGCAGGAAAATATAATAATAATTTGTGAATTTCCCTCATCTTGTAGTCTTCCTTTCTGATGGTTAAAATACGGCATAATTTTTTTAACTGCTACCTGTACTTCTTCATGGAAGTTTCTTTTGTTATTCTACATAACTGTCTTAATATTTTGTTAATCATTGCACCTGCCTCACTGGGAATATGATCAGACAAGATATGTCGTAAAATCGTATTGGGATTCGAGCTAATGTCTTTAACGGCCTTCCGTTTAGCAGTAAGTGAAACTACCTTTTTTTGAAATGTGGAAGTAGATATTTCAACATGATACCTGAATTGTTCGGGACAAACGTTTATACGGCTTCAAAATTATTTGCATCTAGTTAGGATTAAAGGCCGGTCTTCCAATGTTCCGATAAAAGTCTTCGATAGGTGTCTGGCGGTATAAACTAACCCCTAGGATAAATCTACTCGATAACGTTGTTACGTCTTTCAATACAACGTATCCTATTTGTTAGGTGTCGGGCAAATTCTTATTGGTTAACTAGAACTGGGTCTAAAAATGTGTAGCAAGTTTCGTACAGTGATGTGCGTTAAAGAAAGCATTATTTTACAATCAGTGAGTTAAACAGGGATACCTACAGCTTGTTTACTAAATACCGGGGTGCTGTGGAAAACGTCACTCAACGTCATTTGCCGTAGTTGGTAGTAAAATTTGGGATTTAAATTTGTTTTTGTATGTGTAACCCTTATAATTATTTCTTCTGCGGTAGCTTTACTAACGCGAATAATTCAATTTGCAGTAATATAATATAATGAACCAACTGCATAAAATAGCAGTCACATAAACACTACTGTTCCGTGGGTGTTACACAATGGTTTATGAAATATAAACAATTTCGTCTACATAAATTCGTAGTACTTTATAATACGGTGTAACTTATTTGAATTTTTTCCAGTAATGTTTGAACAGTGGTTTTGTTTAATTTAAATCATCGGAAAAATTAAAATCACCTGAAAAATCACAATGATTACGACGATAAGTCTGAGATCCTTTTTCCATACATTCATACTAGCCCCCCCCCTCGATCTACTTTCGCATTAATTTAGGGGGGTGTGAGCGTCTTTTACATACTATCCATTCATGCAACATGCACCTTAAACTTTACTTAAGTGAAATACGGTCGCCTCAGCCGGGGTTCGACCACGCAGCCGATCGGACCTCGATTGACAGCGCGTATTCTCACTGCCCCACCGAACTCCCTATAAGTCTGAGGTCTGGATTTACATGACTATACATTTCCGCTTCTTCAATTTCTAAAATGTATCTGTTTATTATTACTACACCAGAAAAATCGTATTAATTTTTCTAAATTTTATTTACATTTAGATGCGCTCGTATCACCTCGTACACACTCGTAGCTGCCATATCCTGCCGAAATAGTATTGTTTGCTGCTTCTACTACCCGATAAGTATTATCCTGTGGAATAAGTAAACTAACCTCTGACGTAGACTATTGGACGATTAAAAGACAGAAAATACCGAAATACAAGGAAGATCAATTTTATTGTTAGCATGTCAGAACATTGTGATTACGGGGACCAAACATCTACTGTCCGATCAGCTTTCTGCTTGGCAAACATACAGAGAGGGCTTCCAGAATTATTATTATTATAATTATAGGCAATTAACAGGTCACTGGTCTATACATAGAAGAAAAGAAGAAGAAAAATATTTTACAATATTGTATTTCCAGAGAGTGGATAACAAGATGTTTTGATTTTCATGTTTGTTTTCAGATTTGAAAATTTAGACAACAAATTGAGAAAATCATGACCAATAATGTTGTTTTCACGCTCTCTATTAATACACTTTAAAAATCGCCGTCAGACGGAATGACTGCTTACATTTTTGTAAGTATTGAATTCACGAGAGGTTGAGAATCTCGAGCCGAAACCATGTTGAACGGTTTTTCAATTTTCTCTGTCAGTCTCCCTTTTAGACGTTGTGGTTTATGTTTATGGTTTTCTTTTGTGACACATTATTAAGTTATATTTATAGCTCAAATGCTGCAATGTGAGTTCATAAAAATGCTGTTATTATGGTATTCAAGCCGTTTTCTTTTTTTTTGTTATTATCGCAATGGCATGATGCATCATGCAGCTACATGAAAAAGATGCATTGATGAGAAGGTACAGTGCAAATTACAACCCAGTGCACATTTCTCGCAATAAACTGAATTTTATCTAGCGTTATTCATTTAGAGCCATCCCCAAAACGTTAGATGAAACTTAGATTTGTTAGTAAAAATAACTGATTTCCATGTATCTTGGGTTCCTACTTAATCCTCATTTTCCAAGGCCAACGATTTCAAAACAGTTTCTTTCTACTGAAAGTATTTCTTAACGAACATTATTTGCTTCTAAATTCAATTACATGTTCTTTAGTTTACATAAGCCGGGTCCGCTTTTAGGGATGAATTTTCCACATTATTTCTTTGATAAACCTTTGTTCTTCTTGATATTGGATCGCCCTTTGCTTTCACAAATATTCACTGGTTCTTATACTAAATCCGGTCTTCCTTGGTTTTTTTTTTAGAAAATATCCGCCCTACCCATTTGCAATGCAATATAATAATGCCTGCAACCGCAGCCTTTTTCATCTCCAAATCGCTGGCTATTCCTCTCTTCCGTATTCTTCCGGCCCACACGATCATTTTTATTATCAATTCGCGAACATTTATTCGACTAGCGACCCTCATGCCGTTTTTTACTAAAATAACTGTAAAATTCTCTACTTCAACGCTCTATGAAATGGAATGTGATATACTACAACTACTTTATTTGGAAAGTCAACCAAACTGGAATATTACAGATTTATTGATGTTACCTGTAGGCTGTGGTCGTGGTTGATTGTAATTATATTTTTAAACATTACTTAACTTTTTAAATATATAAACATGTTAAGATTAGCATATTCATATGTTAATAAAAATTTAAAAATAAATCTAATGTTTTGCATTCAGCTATGATATTATATTTTTAAGTTACTGAGTATGAATATTCCGTATGATCAAAATAGGGTAGTAATTTTTAATTTGACTTATAATACGTAGATATACCATATTTATAGGGAGTGTCATGGGCTAGAGATTAGCGCGTTAGACATGCTAAGCTGAAGGTCTGAGGTTCAATTCCCAGTACCGGAACATTTTTAACGGCGTGCTCCCTCGCAAGGCAGTGGCAGCGAGGTATTCTGCCTACTAAATCTTCTCTGGAGTAGAAGTGTTTGCAGTTCTCGTGGTTCGGAGCCCACGTATAACTGTAAGTCCCCTGTGAATATTCAACGCAGTCTGTTTTGCGAAAATGTCTAGCGATGCCCGTAATCACAAATTTTCAAAAGGGCAATGACGCATACAAACTTTTGGCTAATTTCTTGAATGTTCAAGCAAATGGGTTCATTTTTTTCCAGGCGTCCCTTACATAATATCCATTCACGCAACATGCACCCTAAACTGAACTAAGTGAAATACGGTCGCCTCAGCTGGGGTTCGACCCCGCAGCCGATTAAGCCGCATTTCATGTGACCTCGACTGACAACGCATATTCGCACTGCCCCATCGAGGTCCCAATTTCGATATGTTAATTGTTTCTTGTCTCACTTCATTGATATTCATATTTAGATTTGAATAAGCATAATAGTCTCAGTTTCAACAGGTTTTATTTACTTCTGGTACGTATTTTGACGTCTTTTCTGAAAGCAATTACTATTATACACTTTTGCAGCTGTGGCAACAGCACACTGGTTCTTGATTTCGGACGTGGCTCTGGTTCCGAAACTTCTAATAGCAGGGAATTTATCAGCTCAATTTGCTCATACGCATTTAATAAATGAATAAATTGTGCTCATAAATTCCCAGCTATTGGAAGTTTTGGAGTAGAAGAACAGAGCTAAATCCGAAATCAACATTCACTGTGCTGTTACCCTACCTACAAATGTTTACAATTTGAATTTCTTTTAAGAAAGACATATAAAATCTCGAAATACGTATAAAGCACTAAAAGTAAATGAAACCTGTTGAAATTGACACTATTATTGTTATTAAAATATAGATTTCATTATGGTTTTCAATTAAACTGGAAACCGTAATTAAAAATACTGCTGATTTTCAAGCGTGTGATATCATTTATTAACACCTTTGCTTGCATTTGTTGATATATTTTAATTATTTCAGTATGTTTGGTGTAATATGCCTGAGCCAAAGCAATTTTTATCTCACCATATTGTAAAAATGATAACCGTTATGAAAGCCTCGTATTTACCCATAATATTGTCATAAAATCTGAGACAGCTTCTAGTTTATCTTATGTCTTATTAATTATGGAAGTGCATTTATGCATTGTAGATATGAATGGCAGCAGCAAGTATTCTCAAAATTTAAAAAATGATAGAAGGATCGAGGTAGCCTTTATAAAGTTTAATATAATGAATTCAGATTATTTATTGTTTAATCAATTAATTTTTGTTGCAGAACCAACTGCAACAACTAAACATTATAAATAATAAGACAGTTTAAATTAGGAACACATACTGATACCAGACTTAAAATTACCCACCCTAAAAGTTTCCTCCACCACCTCGTTTCGTGCGCACATGGTCGTAACTGCCAAAGAACCGAACTTGATACAGTTCACTTGCAATTTATGTTCAATAAGCAAGATTAAAGGCACAGTTTTATAGAATATATAGTGGAGATTTTGGAAAAAAGATCAATTTAAATTGAGGCGCTCTGTTGCATCCAAGCCTCCAAACATTGTATTTACTCAATGATATAGACAAACCATGTTCAATTCCGCTTCTAATTGCGATTTTATTACAGAAACTTGTTCTACGGAATATTAAATTTTAATATGATATAATAAATTGCTCGTCCAGTTTGAGAAAATACCTCACTCTTTTAATTCTGCTCTTTGTATTAATTGGATTTTGCAGTTCTTAATCAGCATCGGCTGGTAATAGTTTCCCTGAGAATATTCCGCTAATTGAACAGGTAGTTTAATTTGAATAAGTTTGATTGTTTTGTTGTTTTTCAAGTGTAAAATATTATTTAATGGACTTGTTTTGTGTCTTGTGTCTTCCATTTGTATAACGAATTTTTTCTCGTAAATAGCAAGAAAGTTGGGCGTCACACTTTAGTAACCGCCTTGTTAGAAAACTCATTAATATAATATAGTCTCCATTTCTACCCCAGAGGGGTTGAAACTGTTTTTGACGGAGAAATAGAAAACATGGAATGCTTTTATTGTTACTGTTATTTGTAACTAATGTTGATGTGTGAGCACCAAAGCATTTTGAGCGATCCCAAACGAGCTTGTTTATTCTACTTTTCACAGGGTGTAGCTAAAATGTTTGCCCAAAATTTTATTAACTAGTTTTCCATATAAAAACAAGAAAAAAAGTTTATATGAATGTGTATCCGAAAATGCTTCGTTACGGGGTTACCGCCCTATTAACTGATACTTGTCCGATTACTTTTCTGCATATAATTATGGTAATAGTTAGTCCAATCGTTTGAAATGTTTTGTGCATAGGTACGTTACTCATTAAGGTGCAGATCGGAGCCCAGTTTTGTTTTAATAACTGTACCAGAGGAGTCTGAAGTGGAAGGATCAGGTACTGCCTTTTACAATATCTTTAACATTATTTTGTTTTTCTTAGTTTTGATAAAGCAATCTTATTTGGCATGCCAAAGTAACCCAAAACAGTACTTTTGTTAAAAGTAGATAAATACAACACTTTTCAAGATAATAAAATTTTTATGAAAAATCGAGTTGCCCTGAAAATTTGGAAATGTTGTACTATATGGATGACATTCGCAGCATAGATTTAGGACAGCAAGACAATAAAAAAAAGCTCATATAAATATTTGTCCGCAAACGCGTAGATTACACGGTACAGCCCAACAAATGTTTTATCTATAGGTATATAATCTTATTTATTAACGCTGAATGGGTTGTACTTTGTAAATGTTCATACTAATTTTTTTTATTATCTTGCTGTTCTAAATGTATGCTGCGAACTTAATTCACATAGTACGACTCTTACAAATTTTCGTGGGTATTCGATGTTTCATGAAAATTTAATTACCTTGTAAAAGTTGTTGGGTACTTCTGCATGCAGAATATTGTTTGTCAAAAATAAAAAAAGCAAAATACTGTAAAAGATATTGTAGAAAACAGTACTCTGGTGCACTTATTAAAGGTAAACTGTGCTCTAATCTGCAATTTTAATGAGTATCGTATGCGCCAAGTTATATATAGAAAACTGATCGGAGAAGCCTGACTTTAAAAGGCTGCAATTTAGTAATGAACCATTTTAGTTATACCCTGTAGTGAAGGATAACAATGCTTTGTTGTCTATAGTTGCAAAATTAAATCAGATCGACAAGAATCGTCTTTTTCTTAATTTAAAAAGCGACGTTTTTAATTTTTTTAAATTAGTCTAGGCTCTCCTATTTAACACAAACTGTTTCTGATTCCTGTCACTTTGTTTTACGCAAATACAGATAACTATCTCATAGATATGAATCGAAGTTATAAAACCATATAGAAAAATACAGATATCATCTTTATTATTAAGTTTACACTTGTAGATCCTCGATGCCATCCTATGCGAAAACTTAAGATGTGTGTGATTATGCTTGAAATGATATCATCTTCTGATTTTTAAATAGATAGATAGATTTTGATTCTGCACGTTAAATGCACGCCTTAAAAATACATGCTCATAGATTTTAAATGATATGGAACATACGATTTTTCCTCCAAATATAATAAGCACAAAACAAACTATTTGGTATTAGGTCTTGAACGCCTCTATCAAATCACAAATTGTAATCAAATTCCTACAAATTGCTTCTAACAATTGCGTTCTTCACAGAAATGTTTTGTCCTCTATATTTTTAATGCCTAACGCATTGAATTACTTAAGGCATACGTCAATTGGATTAAGGATTTTCCAGAAAATCGGTCGTAAAGTCGAAATTATCAAAAAACCATAGTTTGAACACTCGGCAAAAAATTATTCGATTTGAATTCAGACGCGCATGAAATTCCCTACTGCCATTATAATTTTTATTATATTATTACCGTTTCCGGTTTCGGGTAAAATCTGGAACAAATTTGACTTACGCAATCAATTTTCGGTGTACCAAACCAAATATCGTAGGTCTAGTGGTTTTTGCGAAAAGGAGCGTTATACACATACGCATATACCCACATCTCGTAGAAATCATTTTTTTGGATTTCCACAGGTCTATAAGACCAATTTCCGTCATAATCTAAACATTGATAGGTTTTGAGATCAAAGTACATTCCCTTTCTGGAACTAAAAAAGGAGCAAGCAATTACAAGTATTCTATTCATTACCAATAAATCGCAATACGGTCGTAACTTCAATTTTCCAGTAGTTCTAACGATATACTTTTATTTGCAGAAGTGAGCTATATTGTAATCATAGAATATATCCATCGGAAATTTGCTACTCGCTAGACGAGTTAAGGTGTTGCAATGTACGTTCCTCTTAATTTGTGGCTTACAATTTAAAACAATAAAGATTGAATAGCTGTTGGATACATTTCTGTTAATTGTTTATTTCAATACATTGCCAGTACTTAAGTGCAGTGGCGTAACTTCGTATTGATTGCCCTGGATCAGTTCAATTGTCAGGCGCCCCCTAGCCCATAACAGTCTAACCCAAATATGCGAGGTTTATGGACCAGGCATCATGAGTGAAGAAAATATTAGAGACTGGTGTAAGAATTGCAGAGATGACCGAACAAATGTGCACGATAAGGAAAGACCTTTTATTATCAACGACGATCTTGTGGAAAAGTAAACAAGAAAAAAGTAGGGTGTTTCACGATTTCAGAAACGGCCGCAAATTTACTGGAAATTTCATGCACAGTATTGTGTGAAATTGTCACAAACAAGCTATAGTACCACCAACTTTATGCGAGCTGGATGACAAGGATGTTCCCGAATGTCATGCGTACTGCGTGGTTTCGCAACTGAGAACGATGTACAGTAGACCGCAAA